>MU260244.1:182500-289352 GCA_020310875.1 Ceratopteris richardii | reverse complement strand
GTCCATAGTTCATATCCGTCATGTCATGGACAAAGGAAACCTTCGTGAATATGAGCTTCCATGTGAATCTACATCTCATGATGGTTCCAAATTGGGGAAACTAATGCTGCATTGCATACGGAACGTTGTCGTCGAGATTTTCTCTCCTCTCTCACTTGTGAAGGCCTACAAAAAACATATTTGGTGAAGGTAGCCGGAATTCCCCGAGAAGTCCAGGATGCATCAAGGATGTCAAAGGAAGCTCACATACAAAGTTTCAAAGAAATCAAGAAAGTCCATGGTAGCGGTCAAAGCTGGTCAAAGTTGGGAAATTAGGGCAAAAATTTCATTGTCACCAAATTAGATGAAAATCCATATACTTGTAAAGATTGTCAAAGGCAGTCTATAGCCCAAATTTCAGCAGAAAATGGATTTTGTAGCACATGATATGCTATGTTCATTTTGTAAAAATGTAATTTCTCTAGTTTGACCCTACAAATTCTTGTATAGAAAATTATGTTAGCATATGGTTTGGCATGTATAAAGATCATATGTGGCTACATATTTGTACAAATTTTCAAGGCTATCAGAGCTTCCTAGTCACCTTAATGCCACCTTGCAAGCTTCCAATGTAGTCAAACTTGTACAAGGGAGATTCAGATGGGAGTTTTTCTGCATATTCCTGAAGGAGATCTTTGGAAACATAGTCCTACAAAGTTTCATCTTCATCAAAGTCTTTTTGGAGGGTCAAAGAGCACAAAGTCCAGTTTTCAAGGTCACCGCAGTTTTCTAGAATAAGAAAATTGAAGGCTTGAAGGGCTACCACATGTCAAAATATGATTGAACCATGGTGTACGGTCAAGATGAGCTCCTATTCAAGGGTGGAGATGCACTAAAGCATAAAGGAAGGAGGATCCACGAATTTTTTCCATAAAAGAAGACTTTTTTGACAGTTAAAGATCAATAATGCAAAGTTTCTCCAAAAATAGTGGCTTATCTTATCCGAATTGATGTCAGCACTGATCCGACGGTCCAGATCATCCCCAGATCCAATGGTGGAGAATGAGGGCGCCTAAATTTCACTCCTTTACACTAGATTGATAGAAAGAACAATTCCAAGCCATTGATTTGATTAATCAAATGGTTGTAATCAAAAGTAGTGATCCTAGAGTTGAGAGTTGATTTCTCTAGATCTAAGGGCCCAAATTCATTCAAAAAACTATATAAACCCCCTCCAAACTCCTAGAGCATCATTGTTAGGCATCCATAGGGCTCATGCTAGCTTACGGTTTCCTTGAGACGATCACCCTCGGTTGAGCGAGTGAGGATCCAAGGTGAGCTAGTATGAGTATAGAACCTAGTTTCAACTTTAAGTTAGAACTCCAATTTAGGATAGGCTCTTGAAACCAGCATCTCTATCTTGACTCACCCTCGGTGGAGCGTGTGAGTGAGTTAGAGCTGATTTAATGAGTCTTAGACTTATTTAGTTAGACGTTACGAGCCTAGACAGACATAGGGTCATTGGGTGGAACTCACCTTCTTACGTGTGATTCGGTTTAACTGTCATGGTTTGAGGGTCGGAACCACCTTTGATCAGTAGACTGCTTAGCATGACGTACCACGACGATCTTTTACATGTAACTTAATTCAAATTCTTTTAATTCATGTCACTCGTCACTTGTCTCTTGTCACCTCTCTCAGTCTCTTAAGTATTTTTACATGTCTCTATTTCTTCTATGTGTGAGAAGGCTCCGCAGTATTGCATTGAACCAGTGAGGATGTTTCTTTGAGCTTGTGAGTAAAATCCATCATCATAATTCACTTGCATGCATATAATCCATACAAATCCATACATATTTATTAGTTTCTGAAAGTGTATAAGAAGCTCCAATATTGGACCATTCTTCCTTTCGAAACTGATTTATGTGTAAGGATTCCATCTATTCTCATCATGCATCCATATCATCCAAAGAAGGCTATACATATGGATTAGAATTAGGAAGTGTTTAAGAAGCTCCTCCAATGGACCATTCTTCCTTCCAAATTTGATTCGTGTGTATGGTTCTCTTTCATTCTTATCATTCATGTCATCAATCTAACTTGCACACCTACATTCCCATTCCCATAATTATTTCAACATCTCTCTCTTCTCCATACTCAACATTAATTTCACCTTCACATCTTTAAACCTTCCAACATTCATTAGCTGCATACACCCTGTGTGTGCCACGACCGGACCCGATCCACCCGGATTGCGATCACCTCCACATTTGAACCCGACGTGAAACGCTTCGTGGCATTGCTTCTGATCTTGTTGGGAGGTTGTGATCCATATCCTTTGTTTCATATTTCATCCTCATCATATCATCATCATCAGTCTTGAGTGTTGCACTGGATTTCTCACAGTATTGTGCACATCTTTGTCGTGAAGTAAACACATTTGTGAGAGATCTAGAGCATCGTGCATCACTTGCTTATTCACATAAGATGGAGGAAGGATTCAAATCCCTTATTGTTGAGAAACAAGGCCAAAGAATAGTCTCTTCTATGTTGAGAGAGAAGGGAAAATTCAATGGCATAAACATCACAAGCTACTGAGATTTGTTTTGAAGAGCAAGCTATGATTTTTGGTCTTTCCTGAAGATCTTTTGATATCATTCTTTGAACGAATGGTTGATAGCTCTATCAGAAAACCGTGTCACTCAATATGATAGTCTTCCTTGGAGTGATTTTAGAAAGGAGATGCTCAAAGATATCTATCTTGAAGATTATCGCCAACATAATCGAGAGGATTCTTTACGATGGGTCAATTCTCCAAAGCCTAGTAGCTCTATTACTCACTTACAAAATGAGTATATTAGACGCTACGAACAACTTCCCTGATGAGGATAAGATAACTTTGGAACCTGATCTTGTGATCAATTTTCTTAAGCTTCTTCATCCTGAAACTCGTAGGGAAGTTGAACGGCGATTAGAAGAACCAGATAAGCGCTATGGTCTTACTGACAATTGGCAAAAAGTGCGTAAAGTAGTAGAGGCTGTAGCCCATAGACATCAAAGACAATCCATGCTTTTATGAGCAAACTAGTCTTCCTCAAGCTAGCCTTCCACAAATAAGAAGCAATTTAGAGAACAATCCCATGCTATGCTTTTTGACTCTACTCCTATTCCTCAAATGATGGAGCCTACTCGAGGTTTTAAAGTAGAGCCAAATAAAAGTGTAGTTGAACAATCTCAAGTGGATATTCTCACTAAGCAAATGGAAAGTCTTATTGCTACACAATCCAATTTGGCCAAGACTATAGATGCTTTACAATCTAATTACACCAAAACTTTCCAAAATCAAATGAACCCAATGACTTTTCAAGAGCCTAATCAACATGTTATAGCTACCAATCAAAATCCACAGTAGCTCTTACTCAAGCATATCAAGTTCCTCCAATGCATAATCCTTCAATGCAAAATCCTCATCCTCATGTGCAAAATCCTCGAATGTATCAAAAATGTATCCTCAAGCTTCTCAAATAGCTTTTCAAAATCCTCAAAATCAAAATTTTCAAAATCATCAATCGTATAATAGGAAGCTCCTCTAGCACCTCAAGTACCACATGTTGCTCCCCAAGCTCCTCAAATACATCAATTGCATTTTCAAAATCCTAATTATCCTGTTCAAGCAATACCTTATCAACAAAATCCTCAATTTCAAAATTTCCCACCACAAGTTAATCAAATCCTCAAAATCAAAATGGTTTTGTGTGTGGCCCTCGTAGGTGTCCTTGGTGTGATTCGTTAGAGCACTTTTTGAGAGATTGCGAACTATTGAAGGCTGCTAAGGAGCAACGACTAGTAATAGACATAGACAAGAAAATCTGTGACTATCGATCTAGGCTACCTTTGCAAGGAAATTATGGTAAGGGAGGCATGAAAAAACACTATGAAAATATAACCATAACGGATGTAGGAAACTAGACGAGTGAAACTAGAAGCTCTTGATGAACAAGTGGAATCAAGTAAACCCACAAAGGAAAGGTGATTTTTCCATAGAGGCCTTAGTAAGAGCACGAGATGAGATTAGGAGAATAACAGCTTGGGAATCACCAATAGAAGATCAATCTCTTATTTCTCACATATCCAATGTAGAAGAAAAACGAAAAAGAGATGAAGCTGAGCCTAGTGAAAGAAGAGTGACACGAAAACAAACCTCAGAGGGAATAGAAACAATCATAGAGCAAGGAGAAACATCACAATCTAAAGATAAAAAAACAAGAATCAGAACCCAATGAACAAAAACAAGAGGAGAAACAAAAAGGGAAGAAGACAAAGCAAAGAAAAATAGAACCAAAGCCTTTAGATAAACCAGAACAATCAAAACAAATTGAAGACCAAACACGAGAACACGAACAAAAACAAGATCCTGAGCAAAAACAAAAAGAAACCACAAGAGAAAACCTAAAGCTATCTTGATTTCAGAAATGAGAGAAAAATAGATCCTATGGAAATTTTAGATGGACATTTTGCTTAAGAGTCAAGTGACTATGTCTTTAGAACAAGTTTTCTCTATTGCAAAGCCTGTTTTTAAAAGATAACTTTATCGGCCTAATTAAAAGGAAGAGGTTTCCGCTTAATCTAGATACTGAGATGCAAGATTCTCTAGATCAAGATCAAGCTATGAATGAAGCCTTAAACTTTGATGAATCTGATGAAGAGGACTTTGATGATGATGAAGTAAATGTTAATAAAAATTTCTTAGGACCTATTCAACCTGACCATGAAAATCATGAAACAATCCTGAAAGTCACTTTAAAAGAACATTTTGGTCTAGAGGTACATCAAAGATGCATGTTAAAATAGGAAATGATAAGAAACACTATCACTGTAAATGCATTAGTAGATTCCGGCTCTGAAATCAATGTGATTTCAAGAGAAGTCTATGATAAGTTTCGATGGCCCATAGATAAAGATTGTCGATGGCGTATGAGAACTGCAGTTAATGGTGTAAGTACCCTGTATGGAGCTTGTGCTAGTGTGCCCATATCCATAGGAGGAATCACAGAAGAATTTCACTTTTTTATTCAAGATAATTGCTCCTATGAAGTTCTCTTAGGTCAACCGTTTATTTGTGAGAGTCGTATGGAAAACTAAAGCCATGGATGATGGGTCTACCTATGCTAGATTTAAGTCTAAGGATGGAATGCAATCACTTCAAGTCATGACAGTAGGAGTGAATCATCCTAGGAATCGATTGTCAATTAGAAAGAAACCTATTGTTACTCAGGGTCATGAGCATGCTTGTAGTGATTGTGCACCTCGATTCATGTTTGGAGCTACATATGATCAAAATTTCGGATAGAATCCATTGTTGAGCGGGACAACAGTGGATATTGGTTTGACATCTCGCAGCCAACCAACCTGTACAATAGTTTGTCACTTGTTTTCCACATTCTAGATTAGATTTTCTTCATAAGAGTCAATTGTCCAAGTCTTTTATCCAAAAAAACCCAAAAAATTATAAAAACAACAAAATCATGGAACATGATGAGAACATTGAGCATGCTGATTGAAACATCTCATTGTTTCTCTACTCTTGAGGAGTTAGAGTTATGTCTTCAACAAAATTCTAATTCCCATATTATTCTCTTTCTTCCCTTGATGAGTATGCTCTAATCCAAGATGTATTCTCTCAATGTTGACAAGTGCTCAAAATTAACCAAAACATGATGCCTTAGTTGAAACAAAGTACAAAACTGTAGACAAAAAAATCAAACCCATAGCTCAACCATTACCTCAAGGAAGTAATGAAAAAATTATTGATGTGAAAAATGATCCAATTCTTCGGGATAAGAAAAACATAGGACATACATTCACGGATGAGACAATCAAACAGGTGAAAATTGGTAGAGATGGATGACTTTCTTTTGCCAGCAGAGAGAGATAAATTTGAGAGAGTTATACGGAGCCATGGAAAAGCCTTTACTATGTATCCTCATGAGATTGGTTGTGTAGATCCTAAGCTAGTTGCACCCATGATAATCTTTACTATTCCACATTTTCCATGGAATCTTCGTCCTATACCTGTTCCAAAGGCTCACTTACCTGAGCTAATGAAACTACTTAAGGAGAAGATAAACATGAGAATTTTAGAGCCATCTTTTGCACCTTACTCAAACAGATGGTTCACTGTGCCTAAAAAGAATGGGAAACTACGTTTTATTCAAGATCTCCAACCCGTCAATAAAGTCACCATAAGGAATGTAGGAACAGGACCCATTGTAGATGAATTTGCTGAATCATTTTCAGGACATTCTATCTATTCAATGGGTGATTTATATTCGGGATATGACCAATTCCAATTAGCAATTGATAGTCGTGACATAACCACAATGAAAACTCCTTTAGGCTTAGTGCGAATGTGTACTTTACCTCAAGGAGCGACTAATTCTGTGGCTCATATGATGAGTGCTATGAATATGGTCTTACATGATTTTATCCCTCATATAACTATGCCATTCATTGATGATATTCCAATTAAAGGGAGTGAGGAACGTGTAAAGGACATTACTTTAGACTCATCTGGATGTCGTAAATTTGTTCTTGACCATATCTCTGATTGTGAAAGAATATTTCAACGATTTTGAAGAGGTAGGTCTCACATTTTCCATAGAGAAATCTGTTTTTGGTGTCAACGAGGTGCTTATTGTTGGACATTTATGTGGCCATTATGGTCAAAAGCCATACCCACAAAAAGTTGATGCCATTAGCAAGATTTCTGAAACATGTAACAACGTGAGTGAGGTACGTAGATTTCTTGGTGCTTGCATCTTTTATGTTATTTGGATCCCACACTTTGCTCATGTTGCTGATTGTCTTTATGACTTGTTGAGGAAGAAACGAAAATTTATTTGGACTGACAAACACACTCAAGCTATGCGTAAATTGAAGAAATTATTGCTTGAAGCTCCCATCCTTAAGCGTGTAGACTATTCTGCTAACAAACCTATTATATTGACTGTTGATACTAGTCCTATTGGTATAGGTTGGGTCATAAGTCAAGATGATAGTGAAGGGAATAGATATGCAAGGTGCCAAAATTCTACATGAAACACAACGAAAATATCCACAGATCAAACGAGAACTATGGGGTATGGTAACAGCTTTGAAAACAGACAAAGAATATTTCATTGGTGCAAATGTCAAAGTTGAGACTGATTGTTTGCCTCTCATTGGAATGATAGCCAATTGTTCATCTCCTGATATAGCCATGCTTAGATGGATCTCATATATTAAGTTCATAAATCCTGAGTTAGTTCATATTTCAGGTAAGTCAAACTCAGTTGCTGATATGTTATCGAGAGCTAGATTTGATGATGATCTTGAAAGTGATCTAATAAAGAATGTGAATTTAGTTGACTATGTTCCACATATATATGAGTATGAGAAATTTCATGAGTCTGAGTACGAAGATGAATGGAGAGACATAGGAAAGTATCTCAGTACACTACAACCATTACCTAGCTAGACTACGAATAGATTCCGTAATATTAGGAAACGAGCTTATAACTTTTTCCTATGTAATGGTTATCTTTGGAGACATGCTAAGGGTAAGGTTAAGAATCCACAACGAGTCCTAGGAAAGAGAGGTCTTCAATTGCAAGTAATGAAGGAAATGCATGAGACATTATGGGCAGGTCTAAAGGATTTTTTGGAACATATGAAAAAATTAGAAGTACCTATTATTGGCCTAGGATGTATGTTGACATTAGTAGCTATGTTTCTACATGTTCTACTTGTCAACTTCATTCATTAGTCAAACATAGAGATCCGTTGCATCCTACTTATCCACCTTGTATTCACTACAAGTGGGTAGTAGATCTTGTAACTATGCCTAAAGGTATGGACAAAATGCGTTACATTGTACTTGCAAGAGAAGACTTAACTAATCATGTAGAGGGACATGCACTACGATCTAAGACCACTTACAATGTTTGCAAATTCTTGCTTGAAGATGTCATAAGTCGCTTTGGGTACATAGAGAAAGTAGTTGCCGATCGTGGAGAGTTAAATGCGAGAGAAGCTAAAGAGTTCTTTGAGCGTCACGGTATTCGTTTGTCTCTCACTACTGCATATAATCCAGAGGCCAATGGTAAAATAGAGAGAGGGCATCCACCTATTGTGAAAGCCATATCTAAAGCATGTAACGGTGACATCAAACAATGGCCTAGATTCTTACCTTTTGCACTTTGGGCAGATAGAATGACATGCACACGTACTACTGGGTATATGCCTGCTGAACTTATGTACTGTCAAAAACCATTGTTTCCAATTCAATCTCATATTTTTGCATGGTCAAATTTGCCTTGGTCTGAAACATGTCTACTGATGACTTTTTGAGTTTGCGCATTAAACAGTTAGAACAAGGTAAAGTAAGACTTGATGATGCTGTTGAAAAATTAAGAGAATCTAGAATGAAGAATAAGCATTATTTTGATAAACTCATCGACTACGTCCTAATCCAATTGAAGTAGGAGATTGGGTGCTCATTTATGATAGTACATTTGACTCTTAATATGATGCACTCAAAAAGCTCACTCAACGGTGGTTTGGGCCATACATAGTATCAAAAGTCAACAACAATGGTACGTATGCTCTTTGTGAATTAAATGGTGTTGCACTAAAAACTTTGATTGCAGGTAAAAGCATAAAGCTATTCAAGAAACGTGATAATGACGAGTACATTTTGGATGAGGACATTGAAGAAGATGAAAACAATGAGGCCAATTCATAAACAGGAGTATCCATGTTAAAAATAAAAAATAAAAAAATAAAAAAATAAAAAAATAAAAAAATAGAAAAATAAAAAAAGGAATTAAAAAAAAAGTATAAGAATATCATTAATTTTTCAAGTTCATGTTGCTTTGTTTTTTTTCAAGTTCATTCTATTTTTTTTCCATGCTTGTTTCATGCATGTTTTTTTCAGTCTTTGCATCACATTGCATATCCACATCACTTGAGTCAAAAAAAGGCAAATGATGATTTCTCTACTTTTGTAAAATTGTATCTTAGGTAGTAACTTATCTACTAAGAAATTGGTTATAATCTAGGATTGTGGAAAGATAGGGCATGTAGATTTGGAGGTTTATTTTGGTGACATGACTTTCATATATATATATACATGCATATGTATCCAGTATCGAAAGCATAATTGTTGAAATCCTAGCTCCTGCTATTGCATGTTTCTACATCCTTAGTCCATCTCACAGCACTTGTATCGGAGTTTAAACGACTGTTCTCCGTCATCAAAAATTGGTTTGTACCTTGTATCGGGGTTAAATTTTTCCTCGTCAAAAAAAAAAAAAAAAAAAGTTGCTACATGTTACCAAGAAGTTTACACTTTCTTCCACCCCAAAAAAAGTGGTCGTAACCATAAAGTTGCCGAATCATCATCATCATCAAAAAAAAAAAAGAGCAAGCCAAAGGAGGATAAAGAGGCATAGTAGAATAATCACGGGCTATATAGGCAGACTTATGCATTAGTGGAGTTTAGTTAGATTTCCTTGCATGTTATTAGAGAAAGAGCATATTCATATTTATGTAGGAAAGGAGTTGATCTAAAATAAGCTAAAGATGAAAGATGTCTCTTGAAAATCCTAAATCTTTGTTTATAATCATATTTAAGGTAGATTGCTTTATGAAAAAGGTACAAAATTTTCTTCAAGGTGAGAGGAACTGATGCTTAAAACGACTCAATACATCCACTTCCACTTCATATTGATGCTTCTTTTTTTTCTTTCTTGTTGCCAATGTTGCTTGTTCACTTGCATATATGTTGCCTATTTGTTCATGCATATTCATGTTGCCTGTTTCAATTCTTTCTTTCATGCAAATTTTGCTTCATGTCACGTTACCTACTGATTCATGCATATAATCAATTTTCCTTCCATGGTTCTTATGTTGCCTATAAAAAAATTTGATGCTTGGAAGATTTTGTTTTTCACAGATGCTAGAGTGGCGCTTCCGGAGGAATCGCAGGTTTAGTGGGGGCGAATGTCGTCGAGATTTTCTCTCCTCTCTCACTTGTGAAGGCCTACAAAAAACATATTTGGTGAAGGTAGCCAGAATTCCCCGAGAAGTCCAGGATGCATCAAGGATGTCAAAGGAAGCTCACATACAAAGTTTCAAAGAAATCAAGAAAGTCCATGGTAGCGGTCAAGCTGGTCAAAGTTGGGAAATTAGGGCAAAAATTTCATTGTCACCAAATTAGATGAAAATCCATATACTTGTAAAGATTGTCAAAGGCAGTCTATAGCCCAAATTTCAGCAGAAAATGGATTTTGTAGCACATTGATATGCTATGTTCATTTTGTAAAAATGTAATTTTTCTAGTTTGACCCTACAAATTCTTGTATAGAAAATTATGTTAGCCATATGGTTTGGCATCTATAAAGATCATATGTGGCTACATATTTGTACAAATTTGCAAGGCTATCAGAGCTTCCTAGTCACCTTAATGCCACCTTGCAAGCTTCCAAATGTAGTCAACTTGTACAAGGGAGATTCAGATGGGAGTTTTTCCTGCATATTCCTGAAGGAGATCTTTGGAAACATAGTCCTACAAAGTTTCATCTTCATCAAAGTCTTTTTGGAGGGTCAAAGAGCACAAAGTCCAGTTTTCAAGGTCACCGCAGTTTTCTAGAATAAGAAAATTGAAGGCTTGAAGGACTACCACATGTCAAAATATGATTGAACCATGGTGTACGGTCAAGATGAGCTCCTATTCAAGGGTGGAGATGCACTAAAGCATAAAGGAAGGAGGATCCACGAATTTTTTCCATAAAAGAAGACTTTTTTGACAGTTAAAGATCAATAATGCAAAGTTTCTCCAAAAATAGTGGCTTATCTTATCCGAATTGATGTCAGCACTGATCCGACGGTCCAGATCATCCCCAGATCCAATAGTGGAGAATGAGGGCGCCTAAATTTCACTCCTTTACACTAGATTTGATAGAAAGAACAATTCCAAGCCATTGATTTGATTAATCAAATGGTTGTAATCAAAAGTAGTGATCCTAGAGTTGAGAGTTGATTTCTCTAGATCTAAGGGCCCAAATTCATTCAAAAAACTATATAAACCCCCCTCCAAACTCCTAGAGCATCATTGTTAGGCATCCATAGGGCTCATGCTAGCTTACGGTTTCCTTGAGACGATCACCCTCGGTTGAGCGAGTGAGGATCCAAGGTGAGCTAGTATGAGTATAGAACCTAGTTTCAAATTTAAGTTAGAACTCCAATTTAGGATAGGCTCTTGAAACTAGCATCTCTATCTTGACTCACCCTCGGTGGAGCGTGTGAGTGAGTTAGAGCTGATTTTAATGGGTCTTAGACTTCTTTAGTTAGACGTTACGAGCCTAGACAGACATAGGGTCACTGGAGTGGAACTCACCTTCTTACGTGTGACATTCGGTTGAACTGTCATGGTTTGAGGGTCGGAACCACCTTTGATCAGTAGACTGCTTAGCATGACGTACCACGACGATCTTTTACATGTAACTTAATTCAAATTCTTTTAATTCATGTCACTCGTCACTTGTCTCTTGTCACCTCTCTCAGTCTCTTAAGTATTTTTACATGTCTTCTATTTCTTCTATGTGTGAGAAGGCTCCGCAGTATTGCATTGAACCAGTGAGGATGTTTCTTTGAGCTTGTAAGTAAAATCCATCATCATAATTCACTTGCATGCATATAATCCATACAAATCCATACATATTTATTAGTTTCTGAAAGTGTATAAGAAGCTCCAATATTGGACCATTCTTCCTTTCGAAACTGATTTATGTGTAAGGATTCCATCTATTCTCATCATGCATCCATATCATCCAAAGAAGGCTATACATATGGATTAGAATTAGGAAGTGTTTAAGAAGCTCCTCCAATGGACCATTCTTCCTTCCAAATTTGATTCGTGTGTATGGTTCTCTTTCATTCTTATCATTCATGTCATCAATCTAACTTGCACACCTACATTCCCATTCCCATTCCCATAATTATTTCAACATCTCTCTCTTCTCCATACTCAACATTAATTTCACCTTCACATCTTTAAACCTTCCAACATTCATTAGCTTCATACACCCTGTGTGTGCCACGACCGGACCCGATCCACCCGGATTGCGATCACCTCCACATTTGAACCCGACGTGAAACGCTTCGTGGCATTTGCTTCTGATCTTGTTGGGAGGTTGTGATCCATATCCTTTGTTTCATATTTTTCATCCTCATCATATCATCATCATCAGTCTTGAGTGTTGCACTGGATTTCTCACAGTATTGTGCACATCTTTGTCGTGAAGTAAACACATTTGTGAGAGATCTAGAGCATCGTGCATCACTTGCTTATTCACATAAGATGGAGGAAGGATTCAAATCCCTTATTGTTGAGAAACAAGGCCAAAGAATAGTCTCTTCTATGTTGAGAGAGAAGGGAAAATTCAATGGCATCAACATCACAAGCTACTTAGATTTGTTTGAAGAGCAAGCTATGATTTTTGGTCTTCCTGAAGATCTTTTGATATCATTCTTTGAACGAATTGTTGATAGCTCTATCATAAACCGTGTCACTCAATATGATAGTCTTCCTTGGAGTGATTTTAGAAAGGAGATGCTCAAAGATATCTATCTTGAAGATTATAGCCAACATAATCGAGATGGATTCTTACGATGGGTCAATTCTCCAAAGCCTAGTAGCTCTATTACTCACTTACAAAATGAGTATATTAGACGCTACGAACAACTTCCTGATGAGGATAAGATAACTTTGGAACCTGATCTTGTGATCAATTTTCTTAAGCTTCTTCATCCTGAAACTCGTAGGGAAGTTGAACGGCGATTAGAAGAACCAGATAAGCGCTATGGTCTTACTGACAATTGGCAAAAAGTGCGTAAAGTAGTAGAGGCTGTAGCCCATAGACATCAAAGACAATCCATGCTTTATGAGCAAACTAGTCTTCCTCAAGCTAGCCTTCCACAAATTAAGAAGCAATTTAGAGAACAATCCCATGCTATGCTTTTTGACTCTACTCCTATTCCTCAAATGATGGAGCCTACTCAAGGTTTTAAAGTAGAGCCAAATAAAAGTGTAGTTGAACAATCTCAAGTGGATATTCTCACTAAGCAAATGGAAAGTCTTATTGCTACACAATCCAATTTGGCCAAGACTATAGATGCTTTACAATCTAATTACACCAAAACTTTCCAAAATCAAATGAACCCAATGACTTTTCAAGAGCCTAATCAACATGTTATAGCTACCAATCAAAATCCACAGTAGCTCTTACTCAAGCATATCAAGTTCCTCCAATGCATAATCCTTCAATGCAAAATCCTCATCCTCATGTGCAAAATCCTCAAATGTATCAAAACATGTATCCTCAAGCTTCTCAAATAGCTTTTCAAAATCCTCAAAATCAAAATTTTCAAAATCATCAACCGTATAATATGGAAGCTCCTCTAGCACCTCAAGTACCACATGTTGCTCCCCAAGCTCCTCAAATACATCAATTGCATTTTCAAAATCCTAATTATCCTGTTCAAGCAATACCTTATCAACAAAATCCTCAATTTCAAAATTTCCCACCACAAGTTAATCAAAATCCTCAAAATCAAAATGGTTTTGTGTGTGGCCCTCGTAGGTGTCCTTGGTGTGATTCGTTAGAGCACTTTTTGAGAGATTGCGAACTATTGAAGGCTGCTAAGGAGCAACGACTAGTAATAGACATAGACAAGAAAATCTGTGACTATCGATCTAGGCTACCTTTGCAAGGAAATTATGGTAAGGGAGGCATGAAAAAACACTATGAAAATATAACCATAACGGATGTAGGAACTAGACGAGTGAAACTAGAAGCTCTTGATGAACAAGTGGAATCAAGTAAACCCACAAAGGAAGGTGATTTTTCCATAGAGGCCTTAGTAAGAGCACGAGATGAGATTAGGAGAATAACAGCTTGGGAATCACCAATAGAAGATCAATCTCTTATTTCTCACATATCCAATGTAGAAGAAAAACGAAAAAGAGATGAAGCTGAGCCTAGTGAAAGAAGAGTGACACGAAAACAAACCTCAGAGGGAATAGAAACAATCATAGAGCAAGGAGAAACATCACAATCTAAAGATAAAAAACAAGAATCAGAACCCAATGAACAAAAACAAGAGGAGAAACAAAAAGGGAAGAAGACAAAGCAAAGAAAAATAGAACCAAAGCCTTTAGATAAACCAGAACAATCAAAACAAATTGAAGACCAAACACGAGAACACGAACAAAAACAAGATCCTGAGCAAAAACAAAAGAAACCAAAGAGAAAACCTAAAGCTATCTTGATTTCAGAAATTGAGAGAAAAATAGATCCTATGGAAATTTTAGATGACATTTTGCTTAAGAGTCAAGTGACTATGTCTTTAGAACAAGTTTTCTCTATTGCAAAGCCTGTTTTTAAAGATAACTTTATCGGCCTAATTAAAAGGAAGAGGTTTCCGCTTAATCTAGATACTGAGATGCAAGATTCTCTAGATCAAGATCAAGCTATGAATGAAGCCTTAAACTTTGATGAATCTGATGAAGAGGACTTTGATGATGATGAAGTAAATGTTAATAAAAATTTCTTAGGACCTATTCAACCTGACCATGAAAATCATGAAAACAATCCTGAAAGTCACTTTAAAAGAACATTTTGGTCTAGAGGTACATCAAAGATGCATGTTAAAATAGGAAATGATAAGAACACTATCACTGTAAATGCATTAGTAGATTCCGGCTCTGAAATCAATGTGATTTCAAGAGAAGTCTATGATAAGTTTCGATGGCCCATAGATAAAGATTGTCGATGGCGTATGAGAACTGCAATTAATGGTGTAGGTACCCTGTATGGAGCTTGTGCTAGTGCGCCCATATCCATAGGAGGAATCACAGAAGAATTTCACTTTTTTATTCAAGATAATTGCTCCTATGAAGTTCTCTTAGGTCAACCGTTTATTTGTGAGAGTCGTATGGAAACGAAAGCCATGGATGATGGGTCTACCTATGCTAGATTTAAGTCTAAGGATGGAATGCAATCACTTCAAGTCATGACAGTAGGAGTGAATCATCCTAGGAATCGATTGTCAATTAGAAAGAAACCTATTGTTACTCAGGGTCATGAGCATGCTTGTAGTGATTGTGCACCTCGATTCATGTTTGGAGCTACATATGATCAAAATTTCGGATAGAATCCATTGTTGAGCGGGACAACAGTGGATATTGGTTTGACATCTCGCAGCCAACCAACCTGTACAATAGTTTGTCACTTTGTTTTCCACATTCTAGATTAGATTTTCTTCATAAGAGTCAATTGTCCAAGTCTTTTATCCAAAAAACCCAAAAAAATTATAAAAACAACAAAATCATGGAACATGATGAGAACATTAAGCATGTGATTGAAACATCTCATTGTTTCTCTACTCTTGAGGAGTTAGAGTTATGTCTTCAACAAAATTCTAATTCCCATATTATTCTTCTTTCTTCCCTTGATGAGTATGCTCTAATCCAAGAGTATTCTCTCAATGTTGACAAGTGCTCAAAATTTAACCAAACACATGATGCCTTAGTTGAAACAAAGTACAAAACTGTAGACAAAAAAATCAAACCCATAGCTCAACCATTACCTCAAGGAAGTAATGAAAAAATTATTGATGTGAAAAATGATCCAATTCTTCGGGATAAGAAAAACATAGGACATACATTCACGGATGAGACAATCAAACAGGTGAAAATTGGTAGAGATGATGACTTTCTTTTGCCAGCAGAGAGAGATAAATTTGAGAGAGTTATACGGAGCCATGGAAAAGCCTTTACTATGTATCCTCATGAGATTGGTTGTGTAGATCCTAAGCTAGTTGCACCCATGATAATATTTACTATTCCACATATTCCATGGAATCTTCGTCCTATACCTGTTCCAAAGGCTCACTTACCTGAGCTAATGAAACTACTTAAGGAGAAGATAAACATGAGAATTTTAGAGCCATCTTTTGCACCTTACTCAAACAGATGGTTCACTGTGCCTAAAAAGAATGGGAAACTACGTTTTATTCAAGATCTCCAACCCGTCAATAAAGTCACCATAAGGAATGTAGGAACAGGACCCATTGTAGATGAATTTGCTGAATCATTTTCAAGACATTCTATCTATTCAATGGGTGATTTATATTCGGGATATGACCAATTCCAATTAGCAATTGATAGTCGTGACATAACCACAATGAAAACTCCTTTAGGCTTAGTGCGAATGTGTACTTTACCTCAAGGAGCGACTAATTCTGTGGCTCATATGATGAGTGCTATGAATATGGTCTTACATGATTTTATCCCTCATATAACTATGCCATTCATTGATGATATTCCAATTAAAGGGAGTGAGGAACGTGTAAAGGACATTACTTTAGACTCATCTGGATGTCGTAAATTTGTTCTTGACCATATCTCTGATTGTGAAAGAATATTTCAACGATTTGAAGAGGTAGGTCTCACATTTTCCATAGAGAAATCTGTTTTTGGTGTCAACGAGGTGCTTATTGTTGGACATTTATGTGGCCATTATGGTCGAAAGCCATACCCACAAAAAGTTGATGCCATTAGCAAGATTTCTGAAACATGTAACAACGTGAGTGAGGTACGTAGATTTCTTGGTGCTTGCATCTTTTATGTTATTTGGATCCCACACTTTGCTCATGTTGCTGATTGTCTTTATGACTTGTTGAGGAAGAAACGAAAATTTATTTGGACTGACAAACACACTCAAGCTATGCGTAAATTGAAGAAATTATTGCTTGAAGCTCCCATCCTTAAGCGTGTAGACTATTCTGCTAACAAACCTATTATATTGACTGTTGATACTAGTCCTATTGGTATAGGTTGGGTCATAAGTCAAGATGATAGTGAAGGGAATAGATATGCAAGGTGCCAAAATTCTACATGAAACACAACGAAAATATCCACAGATCAAACGAGAACTATGGGGTATGGTAACAGCTTTGAAAACAGACAAAGAATATTTCATTGGTGCAAATGTCAAAGTTGAGACTGATTGTTTGCCTCTCATTGGAATGATAGCCAATTGTTCATCTCCTGATATAGCCATGCTTAGATGGATCTCATATATTAAGTTCATAAATCCTGAGTTAGTTCATATTTCAGGTAAGTCAAACTGAGTTGCTGATATGTTATCGAGAGCTAGATTTGATGATGATCTTGAAAGTGATCTAATAAAGAATGTGAATTTAGTTGACTATGTTCCACATATATATGAGTATGAGAAATTTCATGAGTCTGAGTACGAAGATGAATGGAGAGACATAGGAAAGTATCTCAGTACACTACAACCATTACCTAGCTGGACTACGAATACATTCCGTAATATTAGGAAACGAGCTTATAACTTTTTCCTATGTAATGGTTATCTTTGGAGACATGCTAAGGGTAAGGTTAAGAATCCACAACGAGTCCTAGGAAAGAGAGGTCTTCAATTGCAAGTAATGAAGGAAATGCATGAGACATTATGGGCAGGTCTAAAGGATTTTTTGGAACATATGAAAAAATTAGAAGTACCTATTATTGGCCTAGGATGTATGTTGACATTAGTAGCTATGTTTCTACATGTTCTACTTGTCAACTTCATTCATTAGTCAAACATAGAGATCCGTTGCATCCTACTTATCCACCTTGTATTCACTACAAGTGGGTAGTAGATCTTGTAACTATGCCTAAAGGTATCGACAAAATGCGTTACATTGTACTTGCAAGAGAAGACTTAACTAATCATGTAGAGGGACATGCACTACGATCTAAGACCACTTACAATGTTTGCAAATTCTTGCTTGAAGATGTCATAAGTCGCTTTGGGTACATAGAGAAAGTAGTTGCCGATCGTGGAGAGTTAAATGCGAGAGAAGCTAAAGAGTTCTTTGAGCGTCACGGTATTCGTTTGTCTCTCACTACTGCATATAATCCAGAGGCCAATGGTAAAATAGAGAGAGGGCATCCACCTATTGTGAAAGCCATATCTAAAGCATGTAACGGTGACATCAAACAATGGCCTAGATTCTTACCTTTTGCACTTTGGGCAGATAGAATGACATGCACACGTACTACTGGGTATATGCCTGCTGAACTTATGTACTGTCAAAAACCATTGTTTCCAATTCAATCTCATATTTTTGCATGGTCAAATTTGCCTTGGTCTGAAAACATGTCTACTGATGACTTTTTGAGTTTGCGCATTAAACAGTTAGAACAAGGTAAAGTAAGACTTGATGATGCTGTTGAAAAATTAAGAGAATCTAGAATGAAGAATAAGCATTATTTTGATAAAACTCATCGACTACGTCCTAATCCAATTGAAGTAGGAGATTGGGTGCTCATTTATGATAGTACATTTGACTCTTAATATGATGCACGCAAAAAGCTCACTCAACGGTGGTTTGGGCCATACATAGTATCAAAAGTCAACAACAATGGTACGTATGCTCTTTGTGAATTAAATGGTGTTGCACTAAAAACTTTGATTGCAGGTAAAAGCATAAAGCTATTCAAGAAACGTGATAATGACGAGTACATTTTGGATGAGGACATTGAAGAAGATGAAAACAATGAGGCCAATTCATAAACAGGAGTATCCATGTTAAAAATAAAAAATAAAAAAATAAAAAAATAAAAAAATAAAAAAATAAAAAAATAAAAAAATAAAAAAATAAAAAAAGGAATTAAAAAAAAAGTATAAGAATATCATTAATTTTTCAAGTTCATGTTGCTTTGTTTTTTTTCAAGTTCATTCTATTTTTTTTCCATGCTTGTTTCATGCATGTTTTTTTCAGTCTTTGCATCACATTGCATATCCACATCACTTGAGTCAAAAAAAGGCAAATGATGATTTCTCTACTTTTGTAAAATTGTATCTTAGGTAGTAACTTATCTACTAAGAAATTGGTTATAATCTAGGATTGTGGAAAGATAGGGCATGTAGATTTGGAGGTTTATTTTGGTGACATGACTTTCATATATATATACATGCATATGTATCCAGTATCGAAAGCATAATTGTTGAGATCCTAGCTCCTGCTATTGCATGTTTCTACATCCTTAGTCCATCTCACAGCACTTGTATCGGAGTTTAAACGACTGTTCTCCGTCATCAAAAATGGTTGTACCTTGTATCGGGGTTAAATTTTTCCTCGTCAAAAAAAAAAAAAAAAAAAGTTGCTACATGTTACCAAGAAGTTTACACTTTCTTCCACCCCAAAAAAAGTGGTCGTAACCATAAAGTTGCCGAATCATCATCATCATCAAAAAAAAAAAAAAAGAGCAAGCCAAAGGAGGATAAAGAGGCATAGTAGAATAAATCACGGGCTATATAGGCAGACTTATGCATTAGTGGAGTTTAGTTAGATTTCCTTGCATGTTATTAGAGAAAGAGCATATTCATATTTATGTAGGAAAGGAGTTGATCTAAAATAAGCTAAAGATGAAAGATGTCTCTTGAAAATCCTAAATCTTTGTTTATAATCATATTTAAGGTAGATTGCTTTATGAAAAAGGTACAAAATTTTCTTCAAGGTGAGAGGAACTGATGCTTAAAACGACTCAATACATCCACTTCCACTTCATATTGATGCTTCTTTTTTTTCTTTCTTGTTGCCAATGTTGCTTGTTCACTTGCATATATGTTGCCTATTTGTTCATGCATATTCATGTTGCCTGTTTCAATTCTTTCTTTCATGCAAATTTTGCTTCATGTCACGTTACCTACTGATTCATGCATATAATCAATTTTCCTTCCATGGTTCTTATGTTGCCTATAAAAGAATTTGATGCTTGGAAGATTTTGTTTTTCACAGATGCTAGAGTGGCGCTTCCGGAGGAATCGCAGGTTTAGTGGGGGCGAATGTCGTCGAGATTTTCTCTCCTCTCTCACTTGTGAAGGCCTACAAAAAACATATTTGGTGAAGGTAGCCAGAATTCCCCGAGAAGTCCAGGATGCATCAAGGATGTCAAAGGAAGCTCACATACAAAGTTTCAAAGAAATCAAGAAAGTCCATGGTAGCGGTCAAAGCTGGTCAAAGTTGGGAAATTAGGGCAAAAATTTCATTGTCACCAAATTAGATGAAAATCCATATACTTGTAAAGATTGTCAAAGGCAGTCTATAGCCCAAATTTCAGCAGAAAATGGATTTTGTAGCACATTGATATGCTATGTTCATTTTGTAAAAATGTAATTTTTCTAGTTTGACCCTACAAATTCTTGTATAGAAAATTATGTTAGCCATATGGTTTGGCATCTATAAAGATCATATGTGGCTACATATTTGTACAAATTTGCAAGGCTATCAGAGCTTCCTAGTCACCTTAATGCCACCTTGCAAGCTTCCAAATGTAGTCAAACTTGTACAAGGGAGATTCAGATGGGAGTTTTTCCTGCATATTCCTGAAGGAGATCTTTGGAAACATAGTCCTACAAAGTTTCATCTTCATCAAAGTCTTTTTGGAGGGTCAAAGAGCACAAAGTCCAGTTTTCAAGGTCACCGCAGTTTTCTAGAATAAGAAAATTGAAGGCTTGAAGGACTACCACATGTCAAAATATGATTGAACCATGGTGTACGGTCAAGATGAGCTCCTATTCAAGGGTGGAGATGCACTAAAGCATAAAGGAAGGAGGATCCACGAATTTTTTCCATAAAAGAAGACTTTTTTGACAGTTAAAGATCAATAATGCAAAGTTTCTCCAAAAATAGTGGCTTATCTTATCCGAATTGATGTCAGCACTGATCCGACGGTCCAGATCATCCCCAGATCCAATGGTGGAGAATGAGGGCGCCTAAATTTCACTCCTTTACACTAGATTTGATAGAAAGAACAATTCCAAGCCATTGATTTGATTAATCAAATGGTTGTAATCAAAAGTAGTGATCCTAGAGTTGAGAGTTGATTTCTCTAGATCTAAGGGCCCAAATTCATTCAAAAAACTATATAAACCCCCCTCCAAACTCCTAGAGCATCATTGTTAGGCATCCATAGGGCTCATGCTAGCTTACGGTTTCCTTGAGACGATCACCCTCGGTTGAGCGAGTGAGGATCCAAGGTGAGCTAGTATGAGTATAGAACCTAGTTTCAAATTTAAGTTAGAACTCCAATTTAGGATAGGCTCTTGAAACTAGCATCTCTATCTTGACTCACCCTCGGTGGAGCGTGTGAGTGAGTTAGAGCTGATTTTAATGAGTCTTAGACTTCTTTAGTTAGACGTTATGAGCCTAGACAGACATAGGGTCACTAGAGTGGAACTCACCTTCTTACGTGTGACATTCGGTTGAACTGTCATGGTTTGAGGGTCGGAACCACCTTTGATCAGTAGACTGCTTAGCATGACGTACCACGACGATCTTTTACATGTAACTTAATTCAAATTCTTTTAATTCATGTCACTCGTCACTTGTCTCTTGTCACCTCTCTCAGTCTCTTAAGTATTTTTACATGTCTTCTATTTCTTCTATGTGTGAGAAGGCTCCGCAGTATTGCATTGAACCAGTGAGGATGTTTCTTTGAGCTTGTGAGTAAAATCCATCATCATAATTCACTTGCATGCATATAATCCATACAAATCCATACATATTTATTAGTTTCTGAAAGTGTATAAGAAGCTCCAATATTGGACCATTCTTCCTTTCGAAACTGATTTATGTGTAAGGATTCCATCTATTCTCATCATGCATCCATATCATCCAAAGAAGGCTATACATATGGATTAGAATTAGGAAGTGTTTAAGAAGCTCCTCCAATGGACCATTCTTCCTTCCAAATTTGATTCGTGTGTATGGTTCTCTTTCATTCTTATCATTCATGTCATCAATCTAACTTGCACACCTACATTCCCATTCCCATTCCCATAATTATTTCAACATCTCTCTCTTCTCCATACTCAACATTAATTTCACCTTCACATCTTTAAACCTTCCAACATTCATTAGCTTCATACACCCTGTGTGTGCCACGACCGGACCCGATCCACCCGGATTGCGATCACCTCCACATTTGAACCCGACGTGAAACGCTTCGTGGCATTTGCTTCTGATCTTGTTGGGAGGTTGTGATCCATATCCTTTGTTTCATATTTTTCATCCTCATCATATCATCATCATCAGTCTTGAGTGTTGCACTGGATTTCTCACAGTATTGTGCACATCTTTGTCGTGAAGTAAACACATTTGTGAGAGATCTAGAGCATCGTGCATCACTTGCTTATTCACATAAGATGGAGGAAGGATTCAAATCCCTTATTGTTGAGAAACAAGGCCAAAGAATAGTCTCTTCTATGTTGAGAGAGAAGGGAAAATTCAATGGCATCAACATCACAAGCTACTTAGATTTGTTTGAAGAGCAAGCTATGATTTTTGGTCTTCCTGAAGATCTTTTGATATCATTCTTTGAACGAATTGTTGATAGCTCTATCATAAACCGTGTCACTCAATATGATAGTCTTCCTTGGAGTGATTTTAGAAAGGAGATGCTCAAAGATATCTATCTTGAAGATTATAGCCAACATAATCGAGATGGATTCTTACGATGGGTCAATTCTCCAAAGCCTAGTAGCTCTATTACTCACTTACAAAATGAGTATATTAGACGCTACGAACAACTTCCTGATGAGGATAAGATAACTTTGGAACCTGATCTTGTGATCAATTTTCTTAAGCTTCTTCATCCTGAAACTCGTAGGGAAGTTGAACGGCGATTAGAAGAACCAGATAAGCGCTATGGTCTTACTGACAATTGGCAAAAAGTGCGTAAAGTAGTAGAGGCTGTAGCCCATAGACATCAAAGACAATCCATGCTTTATGAGCAAACTAGTCTTCCTCAAGCTAGCCTTCCACAAATTAAGAAGCAATTTAGAGAACAATCCCATGCTATGCTTTTTGACTCTACTCCTATTCCTCAAATGATGGAGCCTACTCAAGGTTTTAAAGTAGAGCCAAATAAAAGTGTAGTTGAACAATCTCAAGTGGATATTCTCACTAAGCAAATGGAAAGTCTTATTGCTACACAATCCAATTTGGCCAAGACTATAGATGCTTTACAATCTAATTACACCAAAACTTTCCAAAATCAAATGAACCCAATGACTTTTCAAGAGCCTAATCAACATGTTATAGCTACCAATCAAAATCCACAGTAGCTCTTACTCAAGCATATCAAGTTCCTCCAATGCATAATCCTTCAATGCAAAATCCTCATCCTCATGTGCAAAATCCTCAAATGTATCAAAACATGTATCCTCAAGCTTCTCAAATAGCTTTTCAAAATCCTCAAAATCAAAATTTTCAAAATCATCAACCGTATAATATGGAAGCTCCTCTAGCACCTCAAGTACCACATGTTGCTCCCCAAGCTCCTCAAATACATCAATTGCATTTTCAAAATCCTAATTATCCTGTTCAAGCAATACCTTATCAACAAAATCCTCAATTTCAAAATTTCCCACCACAAGTTAATCAAAATCCTCAAAATCAAAATGGTTTTGTGTGTGGCCCTCGTAGGTGTCCTTGATGTGATTCGTTAGAGCACTTTTTGAGAGATTGCGAACTATTGAAGGCTGCTAAGGAGCAACGACTAGTAATAGACATAGACAAGAAAATCTGTGACTATCGATCTAGGCTACCTTTGCAAGGAAATTATGGTAAGGGAGGCATGAAAAAACACTATGAAAATATAACCATAACGGATGTAGGAACTAGACGAGTGAAACTAGAAGCTCTTGATGAACAAGTGGAATCAAGTAAACCCACAAAGGAAGGTGATTTTTCCATAGAGGCCTTAGTAAGAGCACGAGATGAGATTAGGAGAATAACAGCTTGGGAATCACCAATAGAAGATCAATCTCTTATTTCTCACATATCCAATGTAGAAGAAAAACGAAAAAGAGATGAAGCTGAGCCTAGTGAAAGAAGAGTGACACGAAAACAAACCTCAGAGGGAATAGAAACAATCATAGAGCAAGGAGAAACATCACAATCTAAAGATAAAAAACAAGAATCAGAACCCAATGAACAAAAACAAGAGGAGAAACAAAAAGGGAAGAAGACAAAGCAAAGAAAAATAGAACCAAAGCCTTTAGATAAACCAGAACAATCAAAACAAATTGAAGACCAAACACGAGAACACGAACAAAAACAAGATCCTGAGCAAAAACAAAAGAAACCAAAGAGAAAACCTAAAGCTATCTTGATTTCAGAAATTGAGAGAAAAATAGATCCTATGGAAATTTTAGATGACATTTTGCTTAAGAGTCAAGTGACTATGTCTTTAGAACAAGTTTTCTCTATTGCAAAGCCTGTTTTTAAAAGATAACTTTATCGGCCTAATTAAAAGGAAGAGGTTTCCGCTTAATCTAGATACTGAGATGCAAGATTCTCTAGATCAAGATCAAGCTATGAATGAAGCCTTAAACTTTGATGAATCTGATGAAGAGGACTTTGATGATGATGAAGTAAATGTTAATAAAAATTTCTTAGGACCTATTCAACCTGACCATGAAAATCATGAAAACAATCCTGAAAGTCACTTTAAAAGAACATTTTGGTCTAGAGGTACATCAAAGATGCATGTTAAAATAGGAAATGATAAGAACACTATCACTGTAAATGCATTAGTAGATTCCGGCTCTGAAATCAATGTGATTTCAAGAGAAGTCTATGATAAGTTTCGATGGCCCATAGATAAAGATTGTCGATGGCGTATGAGAACTGCAGTTAATGGTGTAGGTACCCTGTATGGAGCTTGTGCTAGTGTGCCCATATCCATAGGAGGAATCACAGAAGAATTTCACTTTTTTATTCAAGATAATTGCTCCTATGAAGTTCTCTTAGGTCAACCATTTATTTGTGAGAGTCGTATGGAAACTAAAGCCATGGATGATGGGTCTACCTATGCTAGATTTAAGTCTAAGGATGGAATGCAATCACTTCAAGTCATGACAGTAGGAGTGAATCATCCTAGGAATCGATTGTCAATTAGAAAGAAACCTATTGTTACTCAGGGTCATGAGCATGCTTGTAGTGATTGTGCACCTCGATTCATGTTTGGAGCTACATATGATCAAAATTTCGGATAGAATCCATTGTTGAGCGGGACAACAGTGGATATTGGTTTGACATCTCGCAGCCAACCAACCTGTACAATAGTTTGTCACTTTGTTTTCCACATTCTAGATTAGATTTTCTTCATAAGAGTCAATTGTCCAAGTCTTTTATCCAAAAAACCCAAAAAAATTATAAAAACAACAAAATCATGGAACATGATGAGAACATTGAGCATGTGTTTGAAACATCTCATTGTTTCTCTACTCTTGAGGAGTTAGAGTTATGTCTTCAACAAAATTCTAATTCCCATATTATTCTTCTTTCTTCCCTTGATGAGTATGCTCTAATCCAAGAGTATTCTCTCAATGTTGACAAGTGCTCAAAATTTAACCAAACACATGATGCCTTAGTTGAAACAAAGTACAAAACTGTAGACAAAAAAATCAAACCCATAGCTCAACCATTACCTCAAGGAAGTAATGAAAAAATTATTGATGTGAAAAATGATCCAATTCTTCGGGATAAGAAAAACATAGGACATACATTCACGGATGAGACAATCAAACAGGTGAAAATTGGTAGAGATGATGACTTTCTTTTGCCAGCAGAGAGAGATAAATTTGAGAGAGTTATACGGAGCCATGGAAAAGCCTTTACTATGTATCCTCATGAGATTGGTTGTGTAGATCCTAAGCTAGTTGCACCCATGATAATCTTTACTATTCCACATATTCCATGGAATCTTCGTCCTATACATGTTCCAAAGGCTCACTTACCTGAGCTAATGAAACTACTTAAGGAGAAGATAAACATGAGAATTTTAGAGCCATCTTTTGCACCTTACTCAAACAGATGGTTCACTGTGCCTAAAAAGAATGGGAAACTACGTTTTATTCAAGATCTCCAACCCGTCAATAAAGTCACCATAAGGAATGTAGGAACAGGACCCATTGTAGATGAATTTGCTGAATCATTTTCAGGACATTCTATCTATTCAATGGGTGATTTATATTCGGGATATGACCAATTCCAATTAGCAATTGATAGTCGTGACATAACCACAATGAAAACTCCTTTAGGCTTAGTGCGAATGTGTACTTTACCTCAAGGAGCGACTAATTCTGTGGCTCATATGATGAGTGCTATGAATATGGTCTTACATGATTTTATCCCTCATATAACTATGCCATTCATTGATGATATTCCAATTAAAGGGAGTGAGGAACGTGTAAAGGACATTACTTTAGACTCATCTGGATGTCGTAAATTTGTTCTTGACCATATCTCTGATTGTGAAAGAATATTTCAACGATTTGAAGAGGTAGGTCTCACATTTTCCATAGAGAAATCTGTTTTTGGTGTCAACGAGGTGCTTATTGTTGGACATTTATGTGGCCATTATGGTCGAAAGCCATACCCACAAAAAGTTGATGCCATTAGCAAGATTTCTGAAACATGTAACAACGTGAGTGAGGTACGTAGATTTCTTGGTGCTTGCATCTTTTATGTTATTTGGATCCCACACTTTGCTCATGTTGCTGATTGTCTTTATGACTTGTTGAGGAAGAAACGAAAATTTATTTGGACTGACAAACACACTCAAGCTATGCGTAAATTGAAGAAATTATTGCTTGAAGCTCCCATCCTTAAGCGTGTAGACTATTCTGCTAACAAACCTATTATATTGACTGTTGATACTAGTCCTATTGGTATAGGTTGGGTCATAAGTCAAGATGATAGTGAAGGGAATAGATATGCAAGGTGCCAAAATTCTACATGAAACACAACGAAAATATCCACAGATCAAACGAGAACTATGGGGTATGGTAACAGCTTTGAAAACAGACAAAGAATATTTCATTGGTGCAAATGTCAAAGTTGAGACTGATTGTTTGCCTCTCATTGGAATGATAGCCAATTGTTCATCTCCTGATATAGCCATGCTTAGATGGATCTCATATATTAAGTTCATAAATCCTGAGTTAGTTCATATTTCAGGTAAGTCAAACTCAGTTGCTGATATGTTATCGAGAGCTAGATTTGATGATGATCTTGAAAGTGATCTAATAAAGAATGTGAATTTAGTTGACTATGTTCCACATATATATGAGTATGAGAAATTTCATGAGTCTGAGTACGAAGATGAATGGAGAGACATAGGAAAGTATCTCAGTACACTACAACCATTACCTAGCTGGACTACGAATAGATTCCGTAATATTAGGAAACGAGCTTATAACTTTTTCCTATGTAATGGTTATCTTTGGAGACATGCTAAGGGTAAGGTTAAGAATCCACAACGAGTCCTAGGAAAGAGAGGTCTTCAATTGCAAGTAATGAAGGAAATGCATGAGACATTATGGGCAGGTCTAAAGGATTTTTTGGAACATATGAAAAAATTAGAAGTACCTATTATTGGCCTAGGATGTATGTTGACATTAGTAGCTATGTTTCTACATGTTCTACTTGTCAACTTCATTCATTAGTCAAACATAGAGATCCGTTGCATCCTACTTATCCACCTTGTATTCACTACAAGTGGGTAGTAGATCTTGTAACTATGCCTAAAGGTATCGACAAAATGCGTTACATTGTACTTGCAAGAGAAGACTTAACTAATCATGTAGAGGGACGTGCACTACGATCTAAGACCACTTACAATGTTTGCAAATTCTTGCTTGAAGATGTCATAAGTCGCTTTGGGTACATAGAGAAAGTAGTTGCCGATCGTGGAGAGTTAAATGCGAGAGAAGCTAAAGAGTTCTTTGAGCATCACGGTATTCGTTTGTCTCTCACTACTGCATATAATCCAGAGGCCAATGGTAAAATAGAGAGAGGGCATCCACCTATTGTGAAAGCCATATCTAAAGCATGTAACGGTGACATCAAACAATGGCCTAGATTCTTACCTTTTGCACTTTGGGCAGATAGAATGACATGCACACGTACTACTGGGTATATGCCTGCTGAACTTATGTACTGTCAAAAACCATTGTTTCCAATTCAATCTCATATTTTTGCATGGTCAAATTTGCCTTGGTCTGAAAACATGTCTACTGATGACTTTTTGAGTTTGCGCATTAAACAGTTAGAACAAGGTAAAGTAAGACTTGATGATGCTGTTGAAAAATTAAGAGAATCTAGAATGAAGAATAAGCATTATTTTGATAAAACTCATCGACTACGTCCTAATTGATGGAGAATGTTAATCTCCAAAAGAACAACTTATTCTTGTGATTAGAGCACCTCTATACCAAGAATAAGTCAAAACCTTTCACACATTTAGGGGATCAACTTCTAATTATCAAAAGATGAACAAATCTGTGAAGAAGGTGATACACAGAAAAGTCTGCTGCACTATTTCCTTATATTGACTTATCAAACGTGTAAAGTTTTTGATGAAACTTTGTACGAATCATCTCCTAGAGATTGCGCAACTATTCCAAGTTGAATTACTCCAAAAGATTAAGTATAGCTTGAGAAATCAACTTCTCAAGTTACCTATGTCAGAAACTGTACTTCTGAGAAGTCGATTCAGACACCCCTAACTTCTTAACTTTGATTCTTACAATATCTAACCCGTTTTGCCAAATGCTTTTAGCCACGAGTAGATCACCTTCCAACTTAAAGATTAAGTGCTTGCTTGCACAAAACTTTAAACTATGGAGTGAGCACTGACCAAAAGATTAAACACGAAATTTGCGCCTGTTTCAGAGAACTGTAGACATTCAACACATATGAATGTTCCTATTCACAATTCTCCTAGCCTGTTTACAATTGGACTCTGAACTTCAGGTCACAGCCTCATTAACTAACAATTTAGATATCCTCAAAAGGATTTCGCTAATGATCAAACACAGAAGGAGCAGACACGAAAAGATCGGGCGCAATATTTCTTCATTAACTCAGAAGATTACAACTGAGTGATGAGAGCAAAACACAAATTCACTTTCCACTATCTCATTGCTTCTATCTCCCTAATTCTTGACTTGTAACTATTGTCACATATGCTCTCATACATGCCCCGAATTTTCTCAAGGTATTTATAGATAATTTGTACATAATTCTTACTGAACAAAAGATCTAAGTCATCTATGACTATGCTAATGTACATATGTGTACAAGACAACATTCTGACTTCTTCTTAATTTTGCAAATGTCTTCCTTTGCTTCATTCTGACCATAAGCATTCTCCAAGATCTGTATAATCACCAATTTGTGATTGGTTTGCTCCAACAGCTCCTCCTCAATCACTAATTGTGATTATTCCATTCTTCTTCACTCCTGCCATCTCCTTGAATCTCTGTAGCTTAGGTCCATCCAAGCTTTTTGTCATCATATCTGCCACTTGTTCTTTTGTTGGAGTATACATCACTTCAATCTCTTTATCAAGTACCTTTTCCCTCAAGAAATGATACTGTATCTCTATATGCTTAGTCCTGGCATGAAAAACAGGGTTAGCTGCCAAATACAAAGAACTCATATTGTCTCCAAAAATTATTGGAGTACTATGATCAATCTCAAAACTTTTCATCAAGGTCTTCAACCATATGACTTCTTTTGCAGCTTCTACCATTCCCTTATACTCGGCTTCTGTGGATGATAAAGCAACTGTATGTTGCTTCTTGGAACACCAAGATACTAGCTTATCTCCAACATAACATAGATATCCATGAGTAGACCTTCTATCATCTGAGTCACCTGCCCAATCTGCATCACTAAACACTTTGATTCTTGTGTCAGAAGTGAAACCATAGTACAAACCTTCACTTAGGGTTCCTTTGATATATCTAAGTACCCTTTGGGCTGCAATCCAATGAGTCTTCTTTGGACAATGCATGAATTGTGACAACACACCTACTGCATATGATAAATCTGGCCTTGTCAAGGTAGCATAGATTAGACTACCTACCAAACTCTGATATTTCTTCATGTCATTGAACTCTTCACCTCCATACCTGCTTAATTTATGATTTACCTCCAATGGAGTGGTTGAGGTCTTGCAATCTTCCATGTTAAACTTGACTAGAAGATTCTTCAAATATCTTTCTTGTGAAACATATACTCCATGTTGAGTATACACAATCTGCATTCCTAGAAAATAAGATAAGTTTCCCAAGTCACTTATCTTAAACTCCTTCTCTATTTGCTTCTTGAGTTCATTGATTCCTTGAGCATCTGTTCCTGTAACAATAATATCATCAACATAAATGCACATGTAAATATATCCATTTTCACTTGCCTTCACTAGCAAGCTACTATCTGCCTTTGATGCTTGAAACCCACATTCATTCAAGAACTTGACCAATCTGTAATTCCAAGCTCTTGGGGCTTGCTTCAACCCATATAAAGCTCTCTTGAGCTTACACACATAATCTGATCCAATTGATTCCATGAAGCCTTCTGGTTGCTCCATATATACTTCATCTGCAATGTAACCATTAAGAAATGCATTCTTCACATCCAATTGTGATAATTTCCATCCTTTGCAAGCAGCAATAGCAATCAATGTCCTAATTGTAGACATCTTAGCAACAGGACTAAAGGTTTCATCATAATCTACCCCATAAGTTTGGGCATAACCTTTAACCACAAGTCTAGCCTTATATCTAGACACCTTACCATCTGCAAACCTCTTTGTTTTGTATACCCACTTGCATCCAATGACTTTCTGATTCTTTGGTCTTGGTACTAATTCCCAAGTTTCATTTTCAAGTAGAGCATCATACTCTTCTTGCATTGCCTTCTCCCAATTCTGTTTACCTTTGGCTTCTTCATAAGTGGTTGGATCTTCTTCTGTTTTCACAATGTAAGCATAATCTCTTGTTGTTAGGAAAGATGTATCATAACTATACCTTATAGGCTCTTTCCTTTCTCTTGTAGATCTTCTGATTTCTGCACTTCTTGAAGTTTCAGCCTCATTTGATTCTGGATCAAATCTTGGCCCTACTTCTTCATGATCCTGCACTCTACATCTAGAGTCAACTTCATCAATAATTTCTTCACATACCTTTACCTTTGCCTTTCCTTTCCTTTGAATTTCTTCAACACCTGCATACTCATTTGGTGATCCTGTATACCACATGTTTTGCTCATCAAATGTTACATCTTTAGTAACAAGAAATTGCTTTGTGGATGGACTCCACAACCTGTAACCCATCTGTCTATCATCATATCCAATAAACACATACTTCTCTGCTTTTGGTTCTAGCTTATGTCTTAATTGTGAAGGAACATAAGCATATGCAATACATCCAAATAATTTACAATGATCAAGACTAGGCTTCTTACCCCACCATGCTTCATAAGGGGTTCCTCCATCCAAAGCTTTGCAAGGCAACCTATTCACAAGGTATGTTGCAGTGTTAATGGCCTCTGCCCATAAGTAATTTGGACAATTCTTTTCCTTCATCATGGCTCTTGCAAACTCTACAAGAGTCCTATTCCTCCTTTCTGCTACTCCATTTTGTTGAGGGGAGTACCTGCAAGTTACTTCTCTTTTGATACCTGCATTCCACAAATAATCATCAAACTCTTTTGAGAAATACTCTCCCCCTCCATCTGATCTTAACCTCTTTAGCTTTTGTCCTGTGATCCTTTCTGCATAAGCATGGAAATGTTTGAATGTCTTGAAGACTTCTGATTTGTCCTTGATTACATACAAAGTAATCCACCTGGTTGCATCATCAACAAACAACACATAATATCTGGATCCATTTATGCTATAGTCCCTTGAGGGTCCCCATACATCTGTATGAACCAATTCAAGCATATTTGAATACTTGTACCCTGATTTGTTATAAGAACCTTTATGTGCTTTACCTAATTGACAAGCTTCACACTTGTACACCATATGTTGCCCTTCAATGTTTGGCAATCCAAGCACCACCTGATTCTTTGACATTTCCTTTATAGCTCTTTCATTGAAATGACCTAGCCTTTTATGCCATAGGTCTAGTTCAGATACCTTTTGACCTCCATAGGTAAACAATGCATGTCCTACATTACCTTGGACTTTGAGAGTGAACAATCTTCCCTCCTTTTTTCCTGCAATTATGGTTCTATATCCCTGATTTGGATCTTGTACATAGACACCATCATTTGTAAATCTTACCTCATATCCTTTCTCCACAATTTGCCCTACACTTATCAAATTTTTAGGAATAGTAGGAACATAAAGTACCTTACTCAGAAGTGTACTTCCACTCTTTGTCTTCACTGATCCAATGCTCTCCACTTTATGTTTGGTATTGTCACCTGTTTGAACTGTATGTCCATTCACCCTTGCTTCCATATCAGTCATCAAGGATAGGTTCCCACTCAGATGGTTGCTGCACCCTGAGTCAATATAAAACACTCTTTGATCTTCTCCCATTGATTCATGAGTTGCATTCAAGATAAGAGTCATGTCATCCTTCTGATCTGATGCATAATTGTAATAATTATTGTTGTAGGACTGAGATTGGAAGTTTCTTCCACCTCCTCTACCATATGATGTCCTACCACCTCTTCCTCTGAAATTGCCTCTTTGGTTTCTGCCTCCTCTACCTCTTTGACTATAATTCTGATTGTTGTATCCTCCACTTTGATTGTTATACCAACAATCATTTGCCAAATGATTTGTTCTGCCACAAATCCAACAAGCTTTAGCATTATCTTTATCCTTACCTCCTCTTCCTTTACCTCTGAAATTTGTCTTCCCTTTTGTGAAGTTGGCTTGATTTGAGTTCCCTTCATCCTCATTTGATTGCTTTCCCTTGCCATTCTTTTTCTTATCTTTGGAGTACATAGCTTGACTTGTACTTCTATCATTGTCTCCTTTAAGATCCTGCTCAAAGGTTAGCATGTGTCCTAGCAATTGATTAAGATCAGGAGTAAAGTGATCAAGTGACAATTCTATGGACAATATAAAAGGCTTCCACTTCTCATCACCTCTTAGACCTGTAAGTATTTGTCTTACCAACTTTTCTTCTTCAATGTCTTCATCCACTGCTCCCAAGCTATCTGCAATATCTTTCATCCTTGCCACATAATCTGAAATTGATTGTGAGCTCTTCTTCTTGAAAGTTGTGAACTCAGCCCATAGTGAGGACTTCCTTGACTTAGTTGTATTTTGGAAATGCTCTTCCAAGGCATTCCAAACATCTGTAGCACTTTCTAAACCTCTGATGTGAGGTAGAAGGTAATCATTTACAGCCATGTAGATGATACTCCTTGCTTGAGCATCCTTTCTCATCCAAGTCTTCAACATTGCAAGTTCTTCCCTAGTAGGAATACTTGGATCTGCAAATTCTGGTTTTTCTTCATCTCCTGTAATAAATGATATAAGATCTTTGCTCATGAGGTGTGCTTCCATCCTCATGGACCATGCTGGATAGTTCTCCCTATCTAGCTTATCAATCTGCAAGCTTTCTCCCATCTTGTATCCACCTGTGTATTGAAATCTTCAAGCTTTACAAACAATGTATGTACCTTTACTTCGAATTGAACTCCTTTTGCCTTTCTTGATGTCAATTTGTCTTCTCCTTGAGCTTTGACTCCAAGCTTTCACTTCTTGATCCTTCAAATGTTGAATCTCTTGAATCTGCAGCAGTCGAGATCCTCCTTTTCTTCAAATTGATGTCTCCTGCTCTGATACCACTGATGGAGAATGTTAATCTCCAAAAGAACAACTTATTCTTGTGATTCGAGCACCTCTATACCAAGAATAAGTCAAAACCTTTCACACATTTAGGGGATCAACTTCTAATTATCAAAAGATGAACAAATCTGTGAAGAAGGTGATACACAGAAAAGTCTGCTGCACTATTTCCTTATATTGACTTATCAAACGTGTAAAGTTTTTGATGAAACTTTGTACGAATCATCTCCTAGAGATTGCGCAACTATTCCAAGTTGAATTACTCCAAAAGATTAAGTATAGCTTGAGAAATCAACTTCTCAAGTTACCTATGTCAGAAACTGTACTTCTGAGAAGTCGATTCAGACACCCCTAACTTCTTAACTTTGATTCTTACAATATCTAACCCGTTTTGCCAAATGCTTTTAGCCACGAGTAGATCACCTTCCAACTTAAAGATTAAGTGCTTGCTTGCACAAAACTTTAAACTATGGAGTGAGCACTGACCAAAAGATTAAACACGAAATTTGCGCCTGTTTCAGAGAACTGTAGACATTCAACACATATGAATGTTCCTATTCACAATTCTCCTAGCCTGTTTACAATTGGACTCTGAAATTCAGGTCACAGCCTCATTAACTAACAATTTAGATATCCTCAAAAGGATTTCGCTAATGATCAAACACAGAAGGAGCAGACACGAAAAGATCGGGCGCAATATTTCTTCATTAACTCAGAAGATTACAACTGAGTGATGAGAGCAAAACACAAATTCACTTTCCACTATCTCATTGCTTCTATCTCCCTAATTCTTGACTTGTAACTATTGTCACATATGCTCTCATACATGCCCCGACTTTTCTCAAGGTATTTATAGATAATTTGTACATAATTCTTACTGAACAAAAGATCTAAGTCATCTATGACTATGCTAATGTACATATGTGTACAAGACAACATTCTGACTTCTTCTTAATTTTGCAAATGTCTTCCTTTGCTTCATTCTGACCATAAGCATTCTCCAAGATCTGTATAATCACCAATTTGTGATTGGTTTGCTCCAACACTAATCCAATTGAAGTAGGAGATTGGGTGCTCATTTATGATAGTACATTTGACTCTCAATATGATGCACGCAAAAAGCTCACTCAACGGTGGTTTGGGCCATACATAGTATCAAAAGTCAACAACAATGGTACGTATGCTCTTTGTGAATTAAATGGTGTTGCACTAAAAACTTTGATTGCAGGTAAAAGGATAAAGCTATTCAAGAAACGTGATAATGACGAGTACATTTTGGATGAGGACATTGAAGAAGATGAAAACAATGAGGCCGATTCATAAAGAGGAGTATCCATGTTAAAAATAAAAAATAAAAAAATAAAAAAATAAAAAAGTAAAAAAATAAAAAAATAAAAAAAGGAATTTAAAAAGAAGTATAAGAATATCATTAATTTTTCAAGTTCATGTTGCTTTGTTTTTTTTCAAGTTCATTCTATTTTTTTTCCATGCTTGTTTCATGCATGTTTTTTTCAGTCTTTGCATCACATTGCATATCCACATCACTTGAGTCAAAAAAAGGCAAATGATGATTTCTCTACTTTTGTAAAATTGTATCTTAGGTAGTAACTTATCTACTAAGAAATTGGTTATAATCTAGGATTGTGGAAAGATAGGGCATGTAGATTTGGAGGTTTATTTTGGTGACATGACTTTCATATATATATACATGCATATGTATCTAGTATCGAAAGCATAATTGTTGAAATCCTAGCTCCTGCTATTGCATGTTTCTACATCCTTAGTCCATCTCACAGCACTTGTATCGGAGTTTAAACGACTGTTCTCCGTCATAAAAAATGGTTGTACCTTGTATCGGGGTTAAATTTTTCCTCGTCAAAAAAAAAAAAAAAAGTTGCTACATGTTACCAAGAAGTTTACATTTTCTTCCACCCCAAAAAAAGTGATCGTAACCATAAAGTTGCCGAATCATCATCATCATCAAAAAAAGAAAAAAAAAAGAGCAAGCCAAAGGAGGATAAAGAGGCATAGTAGAATAAATCACGGGCTATATAGGCAGACTTATGCATTAGTGGAGTTTAGTTAGATTTCCTTGCATGTTATTAGAGAAAGAGCATATTCATATTTATGTAGGAAAGGAATTGATCTAAAATAAGCTAAAGATGAAAGATGTCTCTTGAAAATCCTAAATCTTTGTTTATAATCATATTTAAGGTAGATTGCTTTATGAAAAAGGTACAAAATTTTCTTCAAGGTGAGAGGAACTGATGCTTAAAACGACTCAATACATCCACTTCCACTTCATATTGATGCTTCTTTTTTTTCTTTCTTGTTGCCAATGTTGCTTGTTCACTTGCATATATGTTGCCTATTTGTTCATGCATATTCATGTTGCCTGTTTCAATTCTTTCTTTCATGCAAATTTTGCTTCATGTCACGTTACCTACTGATTCATGCATATAATCAATTTTCCTTCCATGTTTCTTATGTTGCCTATAAAAGAATTTGATGCCTGGAACATTTTGTTTTTCACAGATGCTAGAGTGGCGCTTCCGGAGGAATCGCAGGTTTAGTGGGGGCGAATGTCGTCGAGATTTTCTCTCCTCTCTCACTTGTGAAGGCCTACAAAAAACATATTTGGTGAAGGTAGCCGGAATTCCCCGAGAAGTCCAAGATGCATCAAGGATGTCAAAGGAAGCTCACATACAAAGTTTCAAAGAAATCAAGAAAGTCCATGGTAGCGGTCAAAGCTGGTCAAAGTTGGGAAATTAGGGTAAAAATTTAATTGTCACCAAATTAGATGAAAATCCATATACTTGTAAAGATTGTCAAAAGCAGTCTATAGCCCAAATTTCAGCAGAAAATGGATTTTGTAGCACATTGATATGCTATGTTCATTTTTAAAAAATGTAATTTTTCTAGTTTGACCCTACAAATTCTTGTATAGAAAATTATGTTAGCCATATGGTTTGGCATGTATAAAGATCATATGTGGCTACATATTTGTACAAATTTTCAAGGCTATCAGAGCTTCCTAGTCACCTTAATGCCACCTTGCAAGCTTCCAAATGTAGTCAAACTTGTACAAGGGAGATTCAGATGGGAGTTTTTCCTGCATATTCCTGAAGGAGATCTTTGGAAACATAGTCCTACAAAGTTTCATCTTCATCAAAGTCTTTTTGGAGGGTCAGAGAGCACAAAGTCCAGTTTTCAAGGTCACCGCAGTTTTCTAGAATAAGAAAATTGAAGGCTTGAAGGGCTGCCACATGTCAAAATATGATTGAACCATGGTGTACGGTCAGGATGAGCTCCTATTCAAGGGTGGAGATGCACTAAAGCATAAAGGAAGGAGGATCCACGAATTTTTTCCATAAAAGAAGACTTTTTTGATAGTTAAAGATCAATAATGCAAAGTTTCTCCAAAAATAGTGGCTTATCTTATCCGAATTGATGTCAGCACTGATCCGACGGTCCAGATCATCCCCAGATCCAATGGTGGAGAATGAGGGTGCCTAAATTTCACTCCTTTACACTAGATTTGATAGAAAGAACAATTCCAAGCCATTGATTTGATTAATCAAATGGTTGTAATCAAAAGTAGTGATCCTAGAGTTGAGAGTTGATTTCTTTAGATCTAAGGGCCCAAATTCATTCAAAAAACTATATAAACCCCCCTCCAAACTCCTAGAGCATCATTGTTAGGCATCCATAGGGCTCATGCTAGCTTACGGTTTCCTTGAGACGATCACCCTCGGTTGAGCGAGTGAGGATCCAAGGTGAGCTAGTATGAGTATAGAACCTAGTTTCAAATTTAAGTTAGAACTCCAATTTAGGATAGGCTCTTGAAACCAGCATCTCTATCTTGACTCACCCTCGGTGGAGCGTGTGAGTGAGTTAGAGCTGATTTTAATGAGTCTTAGACTTCTTTAGTTAGACGTTACGAGCCTAGACAGACATAGGGTCACTGGAGTGGAACTCACCTTCTTACGTGTGACATTCGGTTGAACTGTCATGGTTTGAGGGTCGGAACCACCTTTGATCAGTAGACTGCTTAGCATGACGTACCACGACGATCTTTTACATGTAACTTAATTCAAATTCTTTTAATTCATGTCACTCGTCACTTGTCTCTTGTCACCTCTCTCAGTCTCTTAAGTATTTTTACATGTCTTCTATTTCTTCTATGTGTGAGAAGGCTCCGCAGTATTGCGTTGAACCAGTGAGGATGTTTCTTTGAGCTTGTGAGTAAAATCCATCATCATAATTCACTTGCATGCATATAATCCATACATATTTATTAGTTTCTGAAAGTGTATAAGAAGCTCCAATATTGGACCATTCTTCCTTTCAAAACTGATTTATGTGTAAGGATTCCATCTATTCTCATCATGCATACATATCATCCAAAGAAGGCTATACATATGGATTAGAATTAGGAAGTGTTTAAGAAGCTCCTCCAATGGACCATTCTTCCTTCCAAATTTGATTCGTGTGTATGGTTCTCTTTCATTCTTATCATTCATGTCATCAATCTAACTTGCACACCTACATTCCCATTCCCATAATTATTTCAACATCTCTCTCTTCTCCATACTCAACATTAATTTCACCTTCACATCTTTAAACCTTCCAACATTCATTAGCTTCATACACCCTGTGTGTGCCACGACCGGACCCGATCCACCCGGATTGCGATCACCTCCACAACGTGCCAAAACCCTAAGATCGACTGTCTCCTTGCTTGATTCTGACATCCAGAGACCATGCTTCGAATTGATGACATCATCGATGACATCATCGATGACATCATCGATGACATCATCGATGACATCATCGATGACATCATCAATTCGTAACTGCCCTAGAGCCGCCCTTGGAAAACCTATATAAGGAGGGGCTGGCCACATTCATAATGAGTCTTGCAAATAACAGTCTTGGGAGCTCAAGGAGTTGTGACGACCAAGTAAGTACTCTCCAAGTTCTAGTTTGAGTTCTTGTCTTTTTCCTTGTTCCAGTCTTGTCTAGTCTAGTTCTTGTCAAGTTCTTTCTTGTATTCAGTTCATCTCCCACAAGGGAGTTCTTGTTATCTAGACATCTTGTCTCATACTTACGATCCTTGGTTGTGGGATCTGTTGTACCATCTCTAGTCTTGTTTGCCATACCTATTCGTCCCAAGTTGTGGGACGTCTTGTATCAACTACGTTTTCTTGTATTATTTTCCCTACATGGGTGTTCCGAAATCTTGTCTAGTGAAGTCACAGAGCACAATCTATGCTCCCGTGACAATAATTATCCTATTATATATATATATATATATTTATTTATATATTCAAATTTTTTTCTTAATTTTTTCCTATATTTTCTCTTTATATAAATTGAACTGAGTTATATGTTTGCCTAAACCCTAAAACCCTAATCTTAAAGATCTAAACCTAAAATATGTATATTTGTGTATGCATGTGTATATACATGTATATATGTATTATATGTGTATGTGTATGTGTGTATATATGTTATATATGTGTTAAATTCCGAAAACCCTAATCGGAAAGACCTAGACCTAAAACATGTGTGTATGTGTATGCATGTGTATATATATGTGTATATGGATATGTGTATAAGTAAATGTGTGTATGTGTATGTGTATATATATTTACTCTGATTAAAATCCTTAAAATTAAACCTATTTTCATATATTTAATTATATACATTAATTTATTAATCTAAAATACTAGTTCTTTTTATATTTATTTATCTATATAATTATCCTAATATATATATATATATATATATATATATATATATATATATATATATATATATATATATATATATATATATATATATATATATATATATATATATATATATATAGTTATTTATATATTCAGATTTTTTTCTTAATTAATCCTATTTTTATATATTTAATTATATATATTTAATTTTTTTATTTAAAAATTAATACTTTTTATATTTATTTATCTATATAATTATCCTATTTTATATATTTATTTACTTATATTATTAGATTTTATTCTTAATTTATCCTATTTTTATATATTAAATTATATATATTTAATTTTTATCAATTTAATTTATATCTATATATATATTTAAGTTTTATCTATTTTATATCTATATTTATTTATATATTCAGATTTTTTTCTTAATTTTTGTCTATATTTTCTCTTTATATAAATTTAATTGAGTTATATGTATGCCTAATCCCTAAAACCCTAATCTTAAAGATCTAGATCTGAAATATGTATATTTCTGCATGCATGTGTATATACATGTATATATGTATTATATGTGTATGTGTATGTGTGTATATATGTTATGCAGGTGTTAAAACCCTAAAACCCTAATAAAATAGACCTAGACCTAAAACATGTATATATGTGTATGCATGTGTCTATATATGTGTATGTGTATATATATGTGTATATAGGTATGTGTGTATGAGTATGTGTATATATATATATTTACTCTGATTATTTTCCTTAAAATTAAATGTATTTTTATATATTTAATTATATATAATTAATTTATTTATTTCAAACACTTGTTGTTTTCAAATTTATTTATCTATATAATTATCCTATTTTATATATATATTTATTTATATATTCATTTTTTTTCTTATTTTTGTCTATACTTTCTGTTAATATAAATGTAATTGAATTATATGTACGCCTAAACACAAAAACCCTAATCTTAAAGATCTAGACGTAAAATATGTATATTTTATTTATGCATGTGTATATAGATGTATATATGTATTATATGTGAATGTGTATGTATGTATACATGTTATGTGTAAAGACCCTAAAACCCTAATCGAAAAGACCTAGACCCTAAGCGAAAAGACCTAGACCTATATATACAAATGTGTAAAAACCCTAAAACCCTAATCGAATGTGTATGTATGTATATATATGTGTATATATATATGTATATATATATATATATATATATATATATATATATATATATATATATATATATATATATATATATATATATATATATATATATATATATATATATATATATATGTGTGTGTGTGTGTGTGTGTGTGTGTGTCTGTGTGTGTATAAGCATATGTGTATGTATGTGTAAATAGCCTAAAAACCCTAATCCTATTTTTATATATTTGATGTAAAAAAAGACTTTAAAATCGAAATTTTATATATGTTATTAAAACACTAGCTTATGTGTGTGTATATGTGTGCATGTGTGCATGTGTGTATGTATGTATGTGTGTGAATGTATGCATGTGTGTATGTGTATGTGTGTCTATGTACGCATGTGTGGGTATATCATGTGTATGTGTGTGTGTATGCATGTGTGTATATGCATTCATGTGTGTGTGTGCATGCATGTGTGTGTATGTGTGTTTGTATGTGTGCATGTGTGTGTGCATGTGTGTGTATGCATGCATGTGTGTATATGTGTGTGTATGTACGCATGCATGTGTGTATATGTGTGTATGTATGCATGTGTGGACATATGTGTGTGTATGTATGCATGTGTGTACAAGTTTGTGTATGATATATCATCTCTAATTGAATAAGGTCTTTATCATTATTCGTTTTCAAATATCTATATGGAAATCATTTAGATGGACATTAAAAAAAGAACTAATTCATTTTTATCAAAAAAAAATGGACATGAAGTATAACGCAAATTTAAAATTGTACCACATACTCCAATAGAAATTTACTAGCAAGACGAATAAAGGCAACACATCTAATAAGAATGTTAGCTACGAGGAGTTCAATTTTTTTTAAAGGAAGTATGGCCGGGGTTTAATCTTGCGTCCTTGAGTTAACATAAGAGTATTATATAGTGAATGGGCTAAGTGCCCTTTCGATCCCCTGTATCCGATAGGAGACTTAACATTGGCGAGTGACTAATGGTTTAAAAATATAAGTGATGATGTTAAAGGATGACTACTAGCTACATGGAGGACTTTAATTAATGCATTCTTAAGTGATAATGCTAAGATATAAGATTTAATTAAAGATACATAAAATTACAGGTAGAAAAATGATACTTTCCATATAGCAAGTTCGTTTTCTTTGCATTTACTACAAACCTTATTACAAGACATGCTATACAGTAAATGATATATACAAAAAAGTGAGGAGCATGAAGAGATTTTCTTCACACGTTTTGAAATGACTAGTTTACTCTTTGATTCTTGGACTGTTAATAGCGCATACTCAACAAGTTATCCATCTCCATGGAGAGCTATCAAGCTTACATGGTCATTCTGATACAGGAAGTTGTGCTTCATAGCGTAACATAGTTTGTTTTAATTTTTCCATAACTTGCTTTCACTATAATCTAAAAGAAACATTTATGAAATTTAAAAGGCTCCAGGAACCATCACCGAACGCTCGACCTTGAATACAACGTTTGAGTTTTTGAAGGTTTTGCAAGGTCATAAGGTTTTCTTCCTATACTTATAAATATTCGACATGAAGCTATTGGGCATGAGAAATGCCCCGGCGGTTTGAGGGCGAGGGGGGGGGGGGGGGGGGGGTCTCCTCATAATTTCGAGTAAAACGAGTTTCAGGAAAATCTAAGCTCTTAGGCCTCTAAATACACATAATTGTTTAATTATTTGAGTTTTGCTTATCTATATCCAGGATTGATCACGTGTCAAAAGTGTAAATGAACCAAGTCAACTATAGTCAATTCACTCTAAAAATCCGAACTCTGGGTAAAAGCATCAATAAGAGTCCATAACATAAGCAAATAATCTCTGACGGGACGCCTCAAGAATATACATTCATCCCATGATCGATACACGAGGTCTTTGTGCAGTTGGTTTGGTGAGTCACGTTATGCATAAACCATGTAGAGTGCACTTGGATGCAATGCGATGGATATTGCGATATGTAAAAGGAACATGTATCTTTGGCTTGTTTTATGAGAGAAAAGTTCAGCCATGTATATATGCATACATAGATGTAGATTGGGCAGGAAATTTCATGGATGGAAGGTCAACCAGTGGATTTTATTTTCGCTTGGAAGTACAATCATTTCATGGAGTAGCAAGAAGCAACCAACTGTTGCCTTGTCCATTAGAGAAGCTAAATATAGAGGCATTACACAAGCCAATTGTGAAGCAACATGGATCAAATATCTACTCGAAGACATGGGAGTCTACATCGACGAAAAGGTGGTCATATATTGTGACAATGTGAGCAGTAGAATGCTATCAAAGAATCTAGTTTATCATGTGACTTCGAAGCACATCGAAGTTCATTATCACTTTTTTCGTGAGAAGGTCATCGAAGGAGAAGTGGAGTTGATTCACATCAACACTGGAGAACAAGTGGCGGATATCTTCACGAAAGCTCTTCCCAAAGAAAAGCTCATCGACTTCAGAGAAGCTTTAGGAGTTAGAAAGCTTTAGTTTGTATTTAGATTTCATTTCATGTTATTTCATCTTGTATGAACATATGTATTTCTTTCATTTTGTAGTTAAGCTCCTTCTGAGTTTGAGGGGGAGATTCGATGATGTGTCAAAAGTGTAAAAAGAACAAAAACCAAAATGAAATCATTCACCACCGTTGCATCGTGCAACGCAAAGATTCCCTGTCTCTCTCTCTTAGATCATCGTCGATCATCCAGTCTGTGCAAATTGATATCACCATAGCTTGCGTTGTTCGTCAAGGATAAGCATCAACATAATCCAAAGTTGTTGTAAACATCATTTCACAATTTTTTGAAATACTCATAGAATTTACAGGATTACCTTGCTGGGGTTGAATGTTGAATTTCATCGACATGTTGAAGATGCACGAGTGAGATAAAAATTAATCATTGGCATTGGATGAATGTGAAGATGTAATATTTCTGCATTTATTGTTTTCTTCCATGTTTTTGCATATTTCCTTACATTTTTAAATAAATCGGTTATGAATGGTTTCTTTCATGATGTCAAAAGAGATAGCCAATCTAGACTGGTACATCAATATAGACTGGTACATTTAAGCTGATCTCTTTTATCTATGTTACGGAAGCCTATTGTATCATAGAGTTTCGCTCTCTCATTTGCTTTCATGATTTATCCTTTTGTTTAAGATGCATCCGTCCACATTTTCTTTACTTCGGATTCGTTCACATGTATACAAAGCTAATCTCGGCTCATACATACAGGATCTTTCCCTTTTCCTCCCTCTTTATTTCTCATTCTTGAACACATTCGTTCAATTCTTTTCTTGCTTTTATACATTCATAAAGAAAGACCATCTCATTTGTTTATCTATAACTGTCACTATGTGCGTGTGTGTGTGTGGGTCGCTCTCATCTTTTTGGCTGTGTGTATGCGCGTGTTTGTCGCTCTCGGTCAATCCATCCCAGGTTTCGTATACATTGAACGTTCTTCTATGATGCATTCCCCTTTGATGAATCTGTTGGCTCAGTGGTCCATCCGTTCTCTGTTCGTGAGCAAGAGGTTGTCTCTCTCTTCATTTAAGTCTGCTGTCGATTTTTTTCTTCCCAACCAACAGTTCGCTCAACATCGTCCCGATTAATAGATGGCCGTCGACATCTAGATAGAGACTGACGAAATACAATTGCGAACTTTTAATCTTTACTTAAATTCTAAAGCGCGATCGAATTTCCATACCTCTAAGTTCTAAATACACAGTCTAAGCGTGTAAATCTTATGACGCGACTTGTCCTGCTTCATTCTCGATCACGTATTACCTCCATAATGCACAATTGTTAAGACAAGACAATGAAAAAAAGAGCGCATCCTCTATTAAGTATGGGGTATTTCCCAGGGCACAATCTGATCACTCTTTCATTTCATTGAAGTCTGGGAGAATAGACTTTATCTTATGTGGGAATGAAAGGGTAAGCAAGTGCTTTTCCCCGCTTTCAAGAATTTTGTATTGCCGCCTGCACGCTATGAGAGAAATTATTAACTAGGACATCGAAAAGAAAGGAATCGTACTCTCGATCATTTGGGAAGCTTTCTATTCGCGATACATAATGAAGACGAGTATCTTGAAAAGACAAGACAATGACATCCAATCTCAATCATTTTCAGAGTGGGAGTCTTTTTGTTTGTGATAAGTAATAAAATGATGAGCATCTATGAAAGACAATGAGAATGGATATGGAAGGCTCCAGTATCCGTGCCAATGATTGTATAATTTTCATTATGTTTTGAGATAAGATCAACATTCCTTGATCGCTACTTTTTATACTTCTCAATCAATGACATATACTCATAAGCTTTTTGAGACTTTAACTCAGAAACTAACTTTCTTAGCTCGAAATGACTGAGGGATGGCTACAGCGTATTATAAATCTCGTACATCACTTGAAGGCAATTGAAGTACGAGGATCATCGTGGTATGGATCTAACATTAATTGAAAGTAAAAAAGGACCAGATAAATATATTAGATCTGTCCATCCTACTTTATGAGAATTCACTGTGTGGATGGTATAAACTTCTCCATGGAAGAATAGAAAGTCTGTAGGTTCTGAATGCTACGCAGACGTATGCCATAGGTCTCGAACAAGATTCGAACCATGTGAATCATATGGGATGTATGAGGTTTCCATGATCAGACTCCCAATACTAGGCAGTGACAATACATATCCACACATCTAGGTCCACCCATATATATACATCGAGGCCTCTTATGTACATGCATCGAGGGGAGGATGGTAAAGCTTGCCATGTGTTAAGTTACATGGATACCTAATAAGGGCCTTCGCATGGCTTCATTCAAGGAAAGACATGGGATCACATGGGACCATATGATTGGTGCTCTGGAATTGTGCATACCTCCGCAAGGTGTCTTGAAACGTTTATTTCTCCAAAGGCTAGGTCTCTAGACATAAGAATAGGAACCTAAGGTTCAAACTACTTAATTGGACTATATTGTATAACTATGGATCCAAGTAGGAAACGACATGATCCTTGAGGGTCCATAGGTACTTGGAGAGCCATTGGAGTCTATTGAAAAAACCTTGGGAAAGTTTTCGAAACTCTATTGTTTGAATCCTTGAGCTATTGGGATTCATTTACTCCAAATTGAACATTTTCAACCTTTAGGCTTAATATTCCCTAAGGGTAGTGTATTTAAGCCTAAGTGGAGTCCCTCAAGCCATTGGATTTGTACATACAAGCCTTCGAGGAATCCTTCTGGAATCCATGTGAGATCAATGTAATATCATATAGTTTACAAGGTTAAAAGGCCTTGTATTAGAATCTATGTGGAGGGGAGCTTTCTCCTCACATTTCCCCTCAGTCTAGAGGTATAAATATGGGTGGATAGGAGCATATGTCACCCCTTCTAGGCTTAATTGGTGTTTTTGATTGGGAAGCTTATGGTCCTAGGTTGGTTAGTATATTTTTCAGTAGTCCTTGTTCTCTTCTTAGTTAGATTTCCTTTAGTTCTTTGATTGTGGGAGTCATAAGAGTGACATTCACAGTGGGTTATATCTCTCGAGAGTTGAAGCCTATGAGGACTTTGTTCGTGGAAATTTTCAGCAAAACTCTGCATAACAAAGGCCTTAATGTCTCCTCCGTCGGAGCGTGGCGACCCCTCCTAATGAAGGAAACCACATATGAACATTCGAACTCACGTGCGTTTTTCCCAAGGGGCATATGATGGTAGCCACACACCCATCCAAGACGGGAAACCAGCCAAAGGCCCATGTGAAGAGGGCATGTATCCAAAGAGCATCATATTTGCTACTCTCCTCACTTTTCATGTGACAATTAAACTAACAAACATGCTATTTTATGCCCGCCTGAGCTCTTGAACAAGGTATCTCGGATAATTGCTTCAGCATCCCAAAATAGGAATCTTGAAAGTAGTTTGTGGTAGTGAATTCTAGTCTAGCGATCATAAAACATCATTGATCACAACATAGGACTTAGGTGCAAAACGGTAGAGTTCCCGTTTTTGGGCATACATGAGAGGAGATCTTCTTGTTCCCTAACTCTCTTATCATAGAACTAAAAAGGCCACATGTGCATTATACAGGCTACATACAAACCTCATGTTTTCTATATGTTTTTTTTTTGTTTGTTTTCTATACTTTCAGAGCACGCATATGTAATCTAACCATGATGGTGGAAGCAGGGGCAACAGGCCACTCTTCAGGAATCATCAATATAGAACACTACGAAGCAAGCCACTTAACAAGAAGATGAAGGAAGGTTCTTCTAGCATGTCACCAAGATAAATACCCTTAATTTATTTGTCTTTCTTATCTTTCATATATATTTTTCTTGATGAAAGCTTAAGATAATTGATTTCAAAATAATGAATTCTATTTTGAAATAGGAAATCGTTGAGATCTTGAAAGCAGACAAAGCACTAAGTCGTTCATTGAAAAAAAATGATTGTAGTGCATCTCTGTTTTGAAAGAAAAAAGATTGAATTTAAAGACTTAAGGTTTCATTTGAGCACATCCGAAGTTTCTTCCTCATTAGAAGATATCCCAAGGTGACAAAAGCATCTGCATTAGTACGTCAGTGCATAAAAGAATCAAATGGGTGTGCATATAAGGGAGCATGGAATGCATGAAGCATAATTGTAATAGAGGTAATAGATTGTTTGGATTATTGATGTGATACAAATATATTTACATCGACATGAAGCTACATGTGATAGGGATTCATGTCTTACGATTTAACAGCATATTAATAGTAGGTTACCTCTCGGTAGTAGGACCTTTGGGAAAACTATATCCAAAATATTTTCAAAATCTTGCTAGCTATATTTTAGCTAAATCGCAAGAGATTCCTTCCGAAAAAAATGAGTTTTATACTAAGTAATGGTCATGCCTGCCCCATGGGATTCCCTAACCCCACTTATGGTAAGGAATAAATGAATATTTAAAAATATAAAGTACCCAAAAACATCTAAGCTATTGGAAAACTTAGAAAGGTTTTCAAGGTACTATGAGATGGGCCCAATAGCATGTATACATTACTAAAGACAGCCTAGCATATTCGATGCTAAATTCAAGCATAATAAAGCTAATTGGAGATGGCCCCAAAACAAGATCTTTAATGAGATGTCTAAAGTAGATGGCATTGAAATAAATCAAATGTCTTAAACGACATAGATGATTTATCTACAAAGTTTTTCGGGGCACATTTATACATTACTTTTGAGAACCTAAAATACTACTAATCTAAGCATAAGAGATACTTAGAGGAACTTCATTGAAAATGGCTTCAAAGGATTTTCTGATGATAGATCCAATATAGGATGGCAGCCCTAAATGGTTTTAGTAACTTTCATGATATAAAGCTCTAAGTTGATGGCATCAAAGAAACTAATGAAAAGGAAATATGAGCAAAGCTTACGTTCACCAATAAGATTGGTGGAAAATATTCTAGGCATCATGAAAATTTGAAAACTCCCTCCTCTTGTAAGAACTTACAAGTTAATTTAAGTCTTCATTCATTGAAGAGATTTTCACGTCTTGCAAAAATCCAAGTAAGGTTTTCTTTAGGAGATGCAATGGTTCTTAGTTTGGGAACTAAAAGTTTGTAAGGTACAAACAAGAAATGGAAAGATGTAGCTTTAAAAACAGCTCATAATTTGTAGTTTTGTGCTTGGATTAGCCTTGAAGCTAGAGCCACTTCTCATAATAGAGATATACATGAACTCCAATTTTGGGAAAGATTGGAATTCATGATCTCTTTGAATATGGACTAGAGTTTCATATTTATGTTTGGACAAGCAATCATTGAGCTATCTCTAAAAGATGTTTTAATGAATGCCAGAAATAGAATTCTTTTCTGAAACGTCTTCTACATACTTTCAAGGCTGACATAATTATATGAGTTATTGAGTAGTCCAAAGTTTGGAAGAGTCATAACAATGAATCTCTATTTGTGAATGAAGCCGTAGATTCTAGTGTTTTATATTAATGTAGGAATCATGGTATGAGACATCAGAACTTGAGATGGAAGGTATCTTCTAGTCTAGGGCTTATGACTTGAAATCAATCTCCATCTCAATGGGAATTTAAACTTCATAGCTTAAGATGAAGTACATGATGGTCAAGAATGTGACCACAAAGGACTTCAAGTATTAGAGCAAATGGAGAAATTTGAAGATTATGAAGTTGAAAGCACGTTTTAAATCTTCATAAAGGTTTTTAGTAAGACTAGTATAGTCTCAATTAAGTTATGAGACATCCTAGTAAGGATTTTGTAGTTCTTTATCACAAATTTTGCATGCATTTATGAAGATATAGAGCTTGGAAAGGTCCTCTTAAGAAATGTGTGTTTGACTAAGTAGTGAATGTAGTGACATGAATGTAGTGACATGAATGTAGTGACATGAATGTAGTGACATGAATGTAGTGACATGAATGTAGTGACATGAATGTAGTGACATGAATGTAGTGACTTATTATTCGACATAGTCAAAGTTAGAATAAACTAGTTCAAATCAGATTATTGATGGTACAATAAGGTGAATGAGTCCTTCGATTTCAGGGTATATACTAGATTGGCATTCTAGCATAGAAGAGTCTCAAGGGATTCAAAGTTTCAAACCACAAGCTTGGAGAAACTTTCACAATGTTTTGTGAGTAAACTCAAAGGGTTCTCGAAGTGAAGTGGGAGCCTCAAAAACCATGTCTTTTCATACATGAACCCATATTTAAACAACATCCTTCCCCCTTCCATATTTTCATCCTCAAGAATGTGTATAGGTATAATACCTAGAGTATTCTCCCATGTTCCATGGTAAATCTTCTTGATAATGGGCTTTATCTCTTTGATTCATCTATTTATTATAAGGGGATTCTATCTTAGAATTGATATGAAAAGATGGAAACCTATGTCTAGGATAATCTATACCCAAATAACTCTAAACACTACCTAAGGTTGTAAGTGAAACACTAAATCAAGTGCAAATTATGTTGAGAGTGATAAAGCTGAATCAAAATATCCGTGCTTGGTTCAATGTTTTGATATGTAAAAACCAAACATCTTTAGCAGAAACATGAAGTAGATGGATTCTAAGATTTTTCAACTAATTTGCTATGTAGGTCCATTTCTATGCACCATTCGTGCATGAACCTAGAAAAATAGGTAGACTCAATGTAGTTCAAGATGTTGAGATGTATTCTTAAGTTTTTCTTGACCAAAATTGTTGATGGGTGTAAACACAAGGAGTGTTGGGGATTTTTTTCCCTCATTAGGAGGTTTTCTCCACCAGGTTGTATCTATGCCTATAACCTTAATGGATCACTTATCTTTGTACATTCTAGTCCTAATGCATTCAATATTGTGTGTTGTGCTCCAAGCTTCTTCTTCTTCCTTGTGCTCTTCATGTGCTTCCACAAATCTCTAACTCCAACAATTGGTATTAGAGTAGGTTTCCACTTCATCTAGGGCATCGTTGATATCCCTCATATCACAGTCTCAAAATTGCATGAAAATTGGTGAGCATGCTCAGGTTAATTAGGAGATAAAAGTAGCTTTGCTTTGTTGTGCTCAAATCATGATCTAAGATTTTCAATGCACTATCGTAGATCTTGTGTAGGAAATTTTATCTTTTTGTGCCAAAGATATATACGGATTTCAAGATATATACAGGTTTTAGTTCAGCACATAAGTGGCTCAAAGTCCCTTATAGGTTTAGCAGAAGGCATTGGGGTAGTTGAGTTCAACCTCTTTAGATATAGTCATGTTTTTTCATCAGGGCATTTTAGTCAATGGCCATGGCCAAAAGTAGTGATGTATTCTGTATGTTGGCAGTTGAGGATAATTTAGACTATACTAGTTACCCATTATGGGTTTATATGAAACATCATGTATTGGTTGCAAAAGGAATGTGGAATATTGTGTTGGGTATTGAAAACCATCATATTTCACATGCAAGCATAGTTGCTAAAGGTGATGTAGATGGCATTAAAGATGGTGATATTCTTCATGTTTCTATTCCTATTGCAGTTCATGCTACACCTATTGCAAAGCAAATTCATTGGGATGGCAGAGATGCCCAAGCACATGCATTGATAGCCTTGTTGGTAAAAGGTGCCATTATTCCTCACATTTGCTCTTGCAAAATAGCTAAGGATGCTTGCGATACATTTACCACTCTATACTAGACAAGGAATGAGGCTCATGTTGCTTATCTCCAAAAACAATTGGAGAGTGAGCACATGAATGAAGGAGATTCCATCGAAAGTTTTCTAACAAATATCAAATATGTGAAGAAACAATTGATTTCTTCTAATGAAGTCTTACTTGACAGTTCACTTGTGCAGACTCTTTAGAAGGGTCTGCACAATTCATAATAGAGTTTTGCTTCTACTCTCCATTTGATGATGAAAGGCAATCCAAATGCCTTAAAATTTGAGGAGTAGTCTCTATTATGTTGCAGGAAGATCACTCTAGGTAGAACAGGTCCATTATGCATGTTGTAGATCAAGATTTCCTCGCTAGTTAGAAAGGCAAAGGTAAATGGATCTCTTCTACTAATAAGAGAAAATCTATTAATTCTACACAATCAAAGAAGGAAGACAGAGACGAGAAGAAAACAAAAAATCAGAAATTGTTTTGCAAATATTGTAAAGGAAATGATAATGTCATAAAGAGCTATCCAAAATTGGATGCTACAGAGGCAAGGAAGAAAGAGGCTTGAATGGTTGTTGTAGAGGCCTCTACACCCAAAACAAAGTCTGCTACTCTTGTGTAGAATGAAAAATGACCATTTACCGTTGTTTGGAGTTATGACCCATCTTCTCATGAACATTGTATGTCTACAATAGACTTATATGTTTGGTACTTTGATAGTGGGGCAACTAAACATATTACCTTGCAATGCAATTTCTTCACTTCACTCGAGTGTGCCCCCATAGGGAATACTATTACCTGCGTCAATAACTCCTTTTATCCTATTATGGGGGTTGGTAAGATCATTCTTATTACTACTAATAGTAGTACTTTTACATTATTAGATGCTTTATTTATTCCAATGATTAATAACAATCTCTTATCAAATGCAAAGCTTTGGCACGCATGCTTTGGTCATCCGAGTTTTGCTAGTTTGCTACACCTATAGAAATCTGAAATGATGTCCCCTCTATGCAAACTTGAGGCACTCGGTAAACATGTTTTTGAAGGTTGTATTATGGGAAAAATGCAGCATTCCTCTTTCAAAAGATGGTTCAATTCGAGCTACTCAAAAACTGTACCTTGTTCATAGTTATGTCTTTGGTCCTATGTAGACACTCTCTTTTGGAAACTGTATTTACTTTGTGACTTTGATTGATGATTTTTGTAGGCATTTATGGGTAGATCCATTGAAAGAAAATTCCAAAGTGTTTAGGTGCTTCAAACAATTTCTGGTTTTGGCTGAAAATTTATCAACATGGAAAATGGGCACCGTGCATTCTAATCAAGGAGAGGAATATACATTTTCTGACTATAATGCATTTCTATCTAAATGTGGGATAAAACATCAGTGTACCGTGTCATATACACCTCAACACAATGGATTTGCTGAATGGAAGAACATTTCACTATACTAGGACTTTCGGGGCACTTTTTTCCCTCTTTACGAGATTTTTCTCCTAGCTTGTATATATATCTATAACCCTAATAGGTCGCTTATCTTTGCACATTCTAGTGGTAATACATTCACTATTGTGTGTTGTACTCCAAGCTTCTTCTTCTTCCTTGGGCTACTCGTGCTTCTATAGAATTAGAAATCCAACAAAAATATCTAACTTTGATGTCTCTGAGTGCATTCTTGTTCTTAAACAACATCTATTAACATCCTTTCCCATAAAGAAGATTACCATGTCCTATTTGGGTTTAGCTCCTAGATAGAATATATGAAAGAACTCATTCATTTCTTTGGGAAGCTAGCTTTGAAATGATTTAACCTAGGCTACTTCCTCAAAGAATCAACTTATTTAGAATTGTTAGAACTAGCAACATCGAGAATTTCAATCAAACGTTTTGGGAGAACCTTAGAATCTTTGTTCATCCATTATTTCTTTGCTATAAGTACTAAATTTGAAGCAATAAAGAAAGGATGAATGATTCATTGTTAACTCATATTTCTTATAAGTTTGAATGATTTCTAAAGAAGACAATCTATCTATGATTTCTCATTTAGTTAGCTATTCCATGTTATTGAATGTTATCTCAATGAATCCTCTTGATTAATGTCCACATTTCTGAAAAGAAATAAGAGAAAACTACCATTGAAAAACTAACATTTTATGGTAACCCATTCAAATTCTTATAAACGAAAGTATTTTGAGTGAATCTAGATCAGACTAAATATATCAAAGATTTACTAAAGAAATTTGTCTAGTTTGATGTATGTGGATTTATTTACTTCCTATGTGAGGTTTTTGACTGTCATGCTTGATATTTCCTAAGGATATGGTATTAAACCCTTAGGAATTCCCTTATAACCATTGGATTTGTACACATAAGTATGGAAGGAATCCTTCCAGAATCCATTTGAGAGCCATGTGACTTCATGTAATTTACAAGGGTTATAAGGCCTTGGATTAGTATCAGTGTGGAGGGGACACTTGAGAATATCTCCTCATATTTTAGCCCCTTGAGCTAGAGGTATGTATATGGGTGGAGTTGTTTGGATGGATAGGTTCATCTCTCCCCTTAACGCATAGATGGCGCTTTTGTTTGGGAATCCTATGCTCCTAGGTTTGTTAGGTTATTTCTTACTAGTTCTTGTTGCCTTGTTAGTTAGATTCCTTGTAGCAATATGGCTATGGGAGTCACAATACAGTGAATCTCCTAATCGGGTGTGAATAAAGCCCAATGGCCTTCTAATGGTTTGTAAATTTTTTCATGAATACTAGTTAACCTCTTAAACCCATAATTGTATCATATTATCCGTGCTCCGTGAAAACATACCATTTCCCAAGAATATGTAGAATTATATTATATGGATACCTCCCCCATGCATCATGATGAGTCTCTAGGATCATGGACTCAATCTCAAAGATTAGCGTCTTTTTTTAGTTTCAAGTTTGGAAAGCGGGAAGTTTATTATTGATATATTTTACTCATTGAAAAGCCAATCTTTCTAGTATCGTATCCTTCATTTAGCTAGGTACTCCTATATAAAAGATTTGTTTCATTCCTATCATGCCTATATAGTTCTCTTTTTGGTTCATAAGGGAGATTTTGTAGTTGAATAGCTGAAACTATTGCGTCTAGATTTAAATGATTCTTTTATTCAAGGGGTTTCTTTTTTAAGCTGCTTCTAACAACTTGTGATTCAAAAAATCATCTAGAGCCTCTAACGTATAAGACATATTCCCAACCTCTCTAAGAATAATTAAAGAGACATAATATCTTGGAGATAATTATGGAAAGTTTCTAGTTTTAGTGTTTTCAATGTCTCAAGAACTTATAAGTAAACTTGTTCTACAACCTTAAACAAAATATCTTACCTCTTATGTTTTGTATATGTTGAAGGTCTATCTCGAGCTTTCCTTGAATTTTCTTCTACTATCTTTAGCTTAAAGTTCATGTCTTCTAAGAGATCTTCAACGGATTGGGCTTTCTTTATTTGCAACCATGTTTTAAAATGCTTAGCACTATTGTAATAAAAATTAACCAAGGATAAATTTTATCCCCATTTATTTCGGCTTGAAGATACATATGCTTGCAATATAGCTTTAAGTTTTTGATACAATCTTTCCATTTTACTCAACTATTTGTGGGTGTGTAGTAGTAGTAGCCATTTTCAAATGCATCCCTAGTTGAACAAACATAAATCTCCAAAAACTGCTATTAAATTTTCGAACTTTACCTTAAACTATGTCTTGATGTATATTATAGAATTATTAAAGATGTTCAACAAATAACTTTGCTGATTTTGGAGTTTTAACTATGGTTTAAGAAGGAATGGAGCAAGCTATTGTAATTAGACAATCTACCAAAATCCATAAGAAATGATATCCTTTTAAGGGTTAGGGTAAACTCTTAATAAATTTTGGATCAAGATTTTCGCACTTTCAACTTCGAATCTGCAAAGTATTGAATAGGACACCAATCCTTACCTTCTTTCCTTAATTTACGTAACCCTCTGTACAATTATGTGCATAGCATTATACATACTTATGCAGACTTGGCCAATAGAATTTTTGCTTGATCAATTCACAAGTTTAGTTGACTCTAGGATGACCAAGACTAAGGGAATTATGGAATTCAACAATATATTTTAATCAAACTACTGAATTATCTCATCCCATCATGAAAGTACTCAAGTATCTCACCGAGCCTAGCTTTTCTACCTTTAAAAACCTTTTTTTGCAATTGATACTCTCTTGATCAAATACTATAGTTACTTTGGTGCCAACGAGGTAATTTCTCCATTTCTTTAAAGCATACAGAACCTTAAAAATTTCCTTTTCATAGATATAATAGTTTCTATGAATTGGGTTTAGCCTTGCCATTTCAAAGGATCTTGGTTGAACATTCTTAAAACTCAAAATGCCAACCACAATTTCACTTGCATATCTTTCAAACATAAAGGATTTGTTCTGGTTTACAATATGTCAGACATGAGGATTGTATAAGTTTCTTTAGCTTCTCCATTATCTCTTATTTATAATAACCCAAACTACAAACGTTATCATCCAAATATTAGAATTATAATCATTCGACTCATAAAAGAAGTGAGGGAATTGTCAAACAAAATCGCACGAACATAAATATTAAGTATAAGGTATTTACCAGGCCCCAATCTGATCATTCATTCATTTTATTGAAGCCTGGGAGAATAGACTTTATCTTATGAGCGAATGGAAAGGTAAACAAGTGCATTTCCCCACTTTGAAGAACTTTGTGTTGCCGCCTGCACGTTATGAGAGAAATTATTAACTACGACATCAAAAAGAAAGGAATCATACTCTCCATAATTTGGGAAGCTTTCTATTTGCGATACATAATGAAGACGAGTATCTTGAAAAGACAAGACAATGACATCCAATCTCAATCATTTTCAGAGTGGGAGTCTTTTTGTTTGTGATAAGTAATAAAATGTGAGCATCTATGAAAGACAATGAGAATAGATATGGAAGGCTCGAGTATCCGTGCCAATGATTGTATAATTTTCATTATGTTTCGAGATAAGATCAACATTCCTTGATCGCCAACTTTTATACTTCTCAATCAATGACATATACTCATAAGCTTTTTGAGACTTTAACTCAGAAACTAACTTTCTAAGCTCTAAATGACTGAGGGATGGCTACAGCGGACTACAAATGTCGTACATCACTTGAAGGCCATTGAAGTACGAAGATCATCGTGGTATGAATCTAACATTAATTAAAAGTGAACAAGGACCAGATAACTACATTAGATCTATCCATCCTACTTTGCAAGAAGTTACTATATGGATGGTATAAAGTTGTCCATGGCAGAATAGAAGGTCTGTAGGTTCTAAATGCTTCGTAGATGTATGCCATATGTCTCTAACAGGCTTTCTCATTCAAGGAAAGACATGGGATCACATGGAACCATATGATTGAGGCGCTCTGGAATTGTGCATAACCCCTCAAAGTCTCTTCAAATGTGTATTTCTCCAAAGGCTAAGGTCTAGACATTAGAATAGAAACCTAAGGTTCAAACTACTCAATTGGACTATGTTGTATAACTATGGATCCAAGTAGGAAAAGATATGGTTCTTGAGGGTCCATAATCACTTGGAGAGACCTTGGAGTCTAGTGAAAAACCCTTGGGAAAGTTTCCCAAACTCTATTGTTTGAAGCCCTGAGATATTGGGTTTCATTTACTCCCAATTGAACATTTTCAACCTTTAGGCTTAATATTTAATAAGGGTGTTGTATTTAACCCTAAGGGGAGTCCCTTAAGCCATTAGATTTGTACATACAAGCCTTAGAGGACTCCCTCTAGAATCCATGTGAGATCAATCTAATATCATTCAGTTTACAAGTTTAAAATGCCTTGGATTAGAATCTATGTGGAGGGGATGCTTTCTCCTCACATTTCCCCCTAGGCCTAGAGGTATGAATATGGGTGGATACGAGCATCCGTCACCCCTTCTAGGCTTGTTGGTGGTTTTGATTGGGAAGCTTATGGTCCTAGGTTGGTTAGTTTATTTTTTAGTAGTCCTTGTTCTCTTGTTAGTTAGATTTTCGTTAGTGCTTTGATTGTCAGAGTCATAAGAGTGATATTCACAGTAGGTTATATCTCTCGACAATGGAAGCCTATGAGGACTTTGTCGTGAACATTTTAAGCGAACCTCTGCATGACATAGGCCTTCATGTCTCCTCTATTTGAGCATGAAAACCCTTCCTAATGGAGGAAACCACATATGAACATTCGAACTCACGTGAGTTTTCCCCAAGGGCATATGATGGTAGCCACACACCCATCCAAGACTGGAAACCAGCCAAAGGCCTATCTACAAAGGGCATGTATCCAAAGAGGACTATGTTTGGAACTCTCCTCACTTTTGATGTGATAATTAAACTAACAAACATGCTATTTTATACCCGTATGAGCTCTTGAACAACGTATTTGGGATAACTTCTTCAGCATCCCAAAATAGGAATTTCAAAGTAGTTTGTGCTAGTGAATTCTACTCTAGCCATCATAAAAGATCATTGATCACAACATAGGACTTATGTGCACAGTAATAGACTGCCCGTTTTTTAGCATACATGAGAGGAGAGCTTCTTGTTCCCTAACTCTCTTATCATAGAACCAAAAAGACCACATGTGCATTATATAGGCTACATACAAACCTCATGTTTTCTCCCAATATTAGCCCTAGGAGTTCGAAATCTATATGTTTTTTTGTTTGGTTTTCTATACTTTGAGAGCACGCATATGTAATCTAAGCATGATGGTGGAAACAGGAGGAAGAGGTCTCTCTTCAGGAAGCACGAATATAGAGCACTACGAAGCAAGCAACGTAACAAGAAGATGAAGGAAGGTTCTAGCATGTCATCAAGATAAGTATCCTTAAGCTATTTGTCTTTCTTAGCTTTCATTTATATTTTCATGATGAAAGCTTAAGATAAATGATTTGAAAATAATGAATTCTATTTTTTAATAGGAAATCGTTGAGATGTTGAAAAGAGATAAAGTACCAAATCGGTCATGGAAAAAATGATTGTAATGCATCTTTTGTTTCGAAAGGAAAAAAGTTGAATTCAAAGTCTTAAGTTTTCAATTGTGCACATCGGAAGCTTCTTCTTCATTAGAAGACATCCCAAGGTCACAAATGCATCTGAATTAGTATGTCACTGCATAAAAGAAGCACATGGGTGTGCATATAAGGTAGCATGGAATGCATGAATCATAATTGTAATAGAAGTAATAGATTGTTTGGATCATTGATGCGATACAAGTATATTTACATCGGCATGAAACTACATGTGCTAGGAATTCATGTCTTACATTTTAACAGTATATTAATAGTAGGTTACTTCTGAATGGCGGTAAGACCTTTGAGAAAATTATATTCAAAGTATTTTCAAAATTTTGCTAGCTATATTTTTACTTAATCGCAAGAGATTCCTTCTGAAAAAATGAATTTTATACTAAGTAATGATCATGCCTTCCCCATAGGATTCCCCTACCCCACTGATACTAAGGAAGCAATAAATATTTAAAAATCACCCAAAAACATCTAAGTTATTGGAAAACTTAGAAGAGTTTTCAAGGTATTATGACATGGGACAATAACATGTATACGTTAGTAAAAGAGAGCCTATCATAGTCAATGCTAAATCCATGTATAATAAAGCTAATTATATATGGCCCCAAAACAAGATCTTTAATGAGATGTCTAAAGTAGATGGCATTCAAATAAATCAAATGTCTTAAACGACATAGACGATTTGTCTACAAAGTTAAACTCCCTCCTATATAAGAACTTCCAAGCTAATTTAAGTCTTCATTCATTGAAGAGATTTTCACCTCTTGCAAAAGCGCAAGTAAGGTTTTCTTTAGGAGATGCAATGGTTCTCAATGGGGGAACTAAAAGTTCTTAAGGTACAAACAAGAAAGGCAAAGATGTACCTTTAAAAATAACTCAAAATTTGTAGTGCTGTGCTTGAATTAGCCTTGAAGCTACATCCATGTCTCATAACAGAGATATACATGAGCTTGAATCTCGAGAAACATTGAAATCCATGATCTCTTTGAAGATGGACCAGAGTTTCATATTTATGTTAGGACAAGCGATCACTGGCACTATAAGATGTTTTAATGATTACCAAAAATGGAATTATTTTCTAGTACGTATTCTATATACTTTCAAGTCTCACATAATTATAAGAGTTATTGAGTAGTCCAAAGTTGGGAAGAGTCATAACAATGAATCACTAGTTGTTAATGAACCCATAGATTCTAGTGTTTTACATTAATGACGGAATGATGGTATGAGACATTACACCTTGAGATGGAAGGTATCTTTTAGTCTTAGGCTTTTGACTTGAAGTGAATCTCCATCTCAATGGGAATTGAAACTTCATAGATAAAGATGAAGTATAGGATTGTCAAGAATGTGACCACAAAGGACTTCAAGTATTAAGTAAATGGAGAAATTTGAAGATCGTGAAGTTGAAAGCTCTTTCTAGTTATTCACAAAGTTTTTGAGTAAGACTAGTATAGTCTCATTTAAGTTATGAGACATCCTAGTATGGATTGTGTAGTTCTTTATAAAAAATTTTGCATGCATTTCTGAAGATAAAGAGCTTGGAAAGGTCCTCTTAAGAAAGGTGTGTTTGAGTGAGTCAATCTAGGGTGAAGCCCTTAGTTGACATGAAAGTAGTGACTTAGTAATCGACGTAGTTGAAGTTAGACTAAACTAGTTTAAATCTCTGGGTGAGCTCCTTGAGTTCAAGATGTATACTAGATTGCAATTCTAGCATAGACGAGTCTCAAGGAATTGAAAGTTTCAAACCACATGCTTGGAGAAACTTTCACAACTGTTTGTCAATAAACTCAAGGGTTCTCCAAGTGACATGGGACCCTCAAAACCCATGTCTTTTGCTACTTGAACCCATAGTTATACAACATCCTTCCCTCTTTCACATTTTCATCCTCCAAAATGTGCATAGGTATAATACGTGGAGTATTCCCCCATGTACCATGGTAAATCTTGTTGATAATGGGCTTTATCTCTTTGATTCGTCTATTTATTATAAAAGGATTCTATCTTAGAATTGATAATAGGGAAACCTATGTGTGGGATGATCCCTACCCAAATAACTCTAACCACTACCTAACTTTGTAGGTGAAACACTAAATCAAGTGAAAATTATGTAGAGAATGATAAAGATAGACTAAAATATCCATGCCTAATTCAATGTTTTGATATGTAAAAACCAAACATCTTTAGCACAAACATGAAGTAGGTGGATTGTAAGATTTTTCAACTAATTTTCTACTTAGGTCCATTTCTATGCACTCCTTGTGCATGGACCTAGAGAAATAGGTGCACTCAACATAGTTCAAGATGTTGAGAAGTATTCTTAGGTTTTTTTTTTTAATAAATGGAGTTCGGCTATGGCTACTCTCCCTGACTTTAATTAAATAAAAGAAGAATACAAGTGAATGGGACTAGTGCCCACGGGACCTTGCAAGTCCCACAAAGCGGGGGTAGCACAAACATGTCAGGAATCCGGATTTTCAAGGTAGACCTTACAAGTCTTACATGGAGCTATAAAGGAGGTTGATAAACCTTGCATCCCCATCATGCAGAGCCCACTTGGTTTTAAGCTTATTGTTGACATATTGAAGCTCTTTGTGATGTCTAAAGGGGGGCGCGGGGGGGGGGGGGGGGTTTCTTACAGTTAGCAATTCTTTTGCCAAGAAAGGATAGGGACTTCTTGATCGACCACTCCTTGGGGGTATTACCAAAGTTTTGAGTGCACCGATCCTGCCAAATCTTCAAGAGGATCTCTCCCCTAATCGCATTCCACAATGTCGAAGAGAAACCGATTGCTTCACCAATGAGGGCTTGCTTCCAATTGATTTGTTCTACGATCTCCAAAGACCGACCCAAGACCCTCCATAGCATAAAGGATTTGGGGCAAGCAAAGAACAAATGACCAATATCCTCTTTGCTCCTGCGACATTGCTTGCATCAGGGCGGAACACCACAAATCTTGTTAGCTTTCGCATTGTTCCATATTCCACGATGAAGAATTTGCCATAGGAGGACCGACTTTTTGTTTTCAATGAGAGGGTGCCAGATAGACATAAATTTCATATACCATCGGAGACGCATCCAATTGAGACACCATTTCTTATTGAGACTGATGTGAATGTCGTTGTGAGCTTCACTATGTGGAAGCTTGGAGAGGCGATTGCCATTATACCATTTAAGGCCCAAGAGATTCGGAGTGTCATGTCCCATAAGTAGTCGGATTTTAGAGCGGTCCCAAGCATGACGTCTGCTCAATAAAATATGCCATTCCTCGTACGTGACTGTAGCATTAGGGTCAAGGTCCTCAAAGTCCACCCATCTGTTCGTATCTTGTTGCCAGAGATGCTTCCATTGTTTGAATCCCTGATTCTAGAGTCTCTTGGCACTTAGGAGGTTCCAAGGCTCCATGTTTCTCATGCCTTGGATCGGGAACCAAATAGAGTCGTTTTGTCTTATACCTGTTGCCCACTTCCAATCTTCACTGATTCTGATGTGAGGTTTGTAACTGTTCCAACTCTTCGACAAAGATCTTACCATGGTTGATGCTTTGGGTGAGACCGGGAATGGAGAAAATAAGAGGGTGAGGATGTCGAGGTTTTTTCATGCAGGGTGGCCCACCAAAGTGATTACGTTCATGTTTCTAAAGATTAGTGTGGCCTAAGAGGAATCTCTGTTGCTCTAGGCCTTAATCATCCACTTTGCTGCAAGTTTATTTGCCATGCTGCCAATGTTCATAATACCCAAACCTCCATTCTCCTTTCGGCTAGTGCAAATGGACCATTTGATTTTAGGCACCCCCCTCTTATTATGGTCCCCAGTCCAGAGAAAGCTCCTACACACCCTTTCCAATTTGGCTAACCCTTGATCCTTCGGTCTCCAACAAGAGATAAAGTATATGATTGAGGATAAGAGGAATGTGTTGATCACCATGGCCCGGCCAGCAAGATTAATTTGCATGCCCCTCCAATAGTTAAGTTTTTTATTAAGTCTGGCAAGGACCCAATCCCACCTTTGTTCAAGAGTAACCCCGAAAATGGGGATACCAAGAATGTGAGTGATCTGTCCCGATTGAATGAGTTGGCAACCCTGGTCAGTGAGCAGATTGGGTTGAGTCCCTTTGATAGCCATGAACGCAGTCTTGGAGCGGTTAATTCTGGATCGAGAGGCCTCACAAAAGGTGTTGAGGCACCACCAAAATGATTCCAAGTTGTTATCGTCGTTGTGAACAAAGGCATTTGTGTCATCTGCAAATAGCCTCATGGTCATTTGCCCAACATTATGTGGCAGCATGATGCCTCTTATGCCACCAAGCTCCATTTGTTGCTACACAAGTCGGATAAGTCCTTCTCTGGCGATGGCAAAGAGCAACGGGGCCAATGGGTAGCCTTGTCTGATTGATCGTTTCAGTTCGATTGCTTTTGTAAGTTGCCCATTGACATTGACTTTGGTCCAAGCATTTCGAAGGAGGGTGGAGACCATCCTGAGGAAACTCTGACTACACCCAAGGCCTTTTAGCGATTGTAATATATAGTCCCATTCCAATCAATCATAGGCTTTGTCAAAGTCAAGCTTTGCTCTACCCTTTTTTATGAATAAGCTTGATGATGCCGTTGTTGAGACAGGAAGGGCACCAAACTCTAGTGAATCAATCCAAACAAGGCGCAATGGGGTGGCCACCACATGTTTGAAAGATTTAAAGAAATCATTTGTGAGCCCATCAGGTCCCGGGCTCTTGCCATTTTGAAGTGAATCAATAACTTCAAGTATCTCTTGTTCAGAAATAGCCACATCAAGCAAAGTGCTCAAGTTGCATGGGATTCTATGCAGGTAGTTCCAAGAGATGGTGGCCATGCAATCCTGCCTATGGGGAGAGAGGGGACAAGCACCACCCTAGAGACCCGTGAAGTGAGCTTCTATAGTGCCAATGTTCTCTTCCTCCGTCTTACATTCCACCCCATTCTTGTCAAGCAGTAGGGGGATCTCGTCTCTAATTTGTTTTCTTCTGAGAATACTGCACATCCCTTTCGAAGGTCTATCTGCCTTGCTTACCCACCATTCCTTAAAATAAATTTGAAGATTTTTCCTTTTGATCTCCTCCTCGTATCTTAATCTTCCTCTGATATTTTGGAGTCCCTTCTGAGCTTCAATCTTTCCTTTATTAACTTCTTCTTCGAGTCTCTGGAGCCGACGGAATAGGTTTTCTCTGCGTCTTCTGCGGATGGTTTTGAGAGCCTTCGTGGAACGAATCAAGATCTAACGAGACTTTTCCATTGCTTGTCTCCAACACTTGGCTGGAGAGGTGCACACTACAAAGGCCTCAAGCCAAGCATTAGTGATTTCTTGTTGGATAGAGGGAAGTGAGAAGACAACCGAGCTGGCGTGAAACAACGATGCCTTGCATCTTTTAGATAGAGGGGGAAAGGTGAGCACCATAGGGTAATGATCTAAACGGTGAGGTCAATACGTTGCGTTAGGGTGGGAGGACCCCATTGACGGATGATGTTCTGTCAAATGTAGCTTTTGTCGGGTCTCCCTTTCCTGAAGTCCACACCCGATTGAAGATTGGACCAAGAAAAGCCTTTCGAGTCCTTAACTTCAACCAAATCAAAAAAAAGTTTGGTTTGGTCCCAAGTATCTTTGTCTTGGCCATTAATGATGCCGCCCTTATTGTTCCACCTATCAGCAGGGTCTTCCACCATATTGAAGTCACCATAAATCATGACATTATGAGAAAACAAGCCCAAGGAGGACCAAGTGTCGGTCCTCACTACATCCTCATTTGGAGCATACATAGAGATCAGGGAGAATTGCAAGGGGGTGTTGAAAGTGACCACCATCCACCTATGATTTCTATCTTCACTGGTGTGAAGAATCTTATTAGCCCAGAAGTGGTTGATACCAATGGCCATTCCTCCCGAACCCCGCTGATGGGTTGTGGAAAACCACACATGGGACTAGGAGACGCCCTTAAGTCTTTTTTTGAAGGTCTTCTCTTTCAATTTTAATCTCTTGTAGACAAATGAAGTCCGGGTTTAAGTTTATGTCTCAGAGCCATTGACCAATAATGGTGGCTCTTGTGGGGTCAGTTAGCCTCCTAGTGTTTAGTGCAATGATGATCATTTTCTTGTACTTCCCTCATTTTGAGGATGGGACTTCTCTTTTTTCCTCTTGGAGTCTTCTTTCTTTCTTGATGGGGGATGGTCTTGACCATGCACCTTCGTTTTAAAGGGGCTTTTCCAAGGCATACCTTCCAACTGTTTCCCCTTGCGAGAAGCCCCCTCTGGGGGAGATGAAGAGACCGACTCCGGTATTGTTGTTCCAATGATGGAGCTTTCACTGTCCATATTGTAATCATTACTTGTGGTGAAGCCATCTTCTTTGCTAGATATGTAGTCCTCTTGATTGACCTCATTAGAGGGGGGCCGTTCCAAAGGTAAGTTACTTGTGCCCGTAAAGTCTTGGATCCCTCCTGGATAATCAAGCTCGTTGACCTCCTTCTCGAGGTTGCAGTATAAGTTATTGAGTGACTTTTCTGGAGTGTGGGTCCTCTCCGAGATTCTCCTTGGGCTTGAACTTCGCCTAGGGCTAGACTTCCTTCTTCTCCAAACCTATGTAAACCCTTTTGAGTCCGTTTCTGGGATTTTGTCCTCCTTGTCTTTCTCTTCAAAGGTTGGGCCAATCTGCTTCCCCTTGAGAGTCTGATCTTTGTTGTTTGTTTCTTGCTTGTTCTTCTACTTCAAGGGGCAATCTTTAATTCTATGGCCTAATTGACCACAATGAAAGCAAGCATTAGGTAGGTTTTTAAAGGTCAGCTCTTGAACCCAAGATTGCCCTTCACCCAAGTCGATATTAATTTTTGAGGGGAGAGGCCTACTGAGATCTGCCTCCACACACATTTGAGGATGCCATCGAGCATTAAACGCATGTTTTGTGCCCTCATATATGAAACCCCCAACATCTCTGTGTGAGGCCAACGGCTTGCCAATTGGGGAGACAATATCCCACACAAAGCCGTAAACAAAGTAAGGGAGATTAGGGAGCTCAACCCAGAGGGGGTAACGAAGGGGTTTAGAATTGTCAGGCACAAAATCGGGGGTCCATTTGAAGAGGCACATAGTGGAGAGGCCGACTTGCAAAAACCTTACATTGAGGGCTTGGAGTGCCATTTGTTCATTCTCCAAAACAAGCAAGAGGTGTCTGGCTGGGAGGAATTGTCACTTACTCACTATTATGCCACGAGGGAACCACTCTTTGCGAAACCACTAGCATACAGAATCTAGCGGGGGTCTGGGACCGAAGAACTGGCCAACGAGGCAAGTTCTCTTGAGTTCTTCTTGCATTGAGAGGATTGCCTCTGGATTGAGTGCAACCTGAGGGGCCGCCACTGACTCAGAGGAACAAGGGGCACCATCCGCCCAACCAGGAATACCAGGAGGAGGATTACTGGTAACGAGAGAAAGGGCCCTCGCATCCATAAAGCTTTAGTTTTAAGAATGGACTTAACTAAAACACTTAAAAGCAAAAACCAAGCTTCATTGAAAAAAGGTTGATTGAGAATGGCGCCAGAAAATTCGAACGGTTATTATCCATTAATGGCTCCAAAAAATGCGCGTTGGTAAGCTTAAAGATCACCCTAGAGAAAAAGCGACTACTAAGCGGTGATACGAGCCCTCCACGATACCATTAGGGAAACGTGACGATACATACCCCCCACGATACCAACAGGGAAATGTGACGATACCAGCCCTCGAAGAACGTGACGATACCTTATCCTTATTTCCTAACGTGACGATACCAACTACTAACTGCACGTGACGATACCAGTGGCAACACGTAGAGGGACGATATTGCAAGAGAGTCGCGAGGTGATATTGAAAGAGGATAGCATGATGATACTGACCATGAGTCGTGTAACGATACTGACCATGAGTAGTGTGACAATACTGATAGCGTGATGATATTGAATGAGAGTCGCCTGACGATACCACACCAGAGGTGATACTGCATGGAACGAGAGAGGGTAGGGAAACACAGCAACACCGCCACTTCCCACAATACCGTCCAGCTAGAAAGGACTATCAGTGTCGCGATACCAAGCATGGGGAGGTGACGATACCTCCAAAGTGGAAGCTCGACGCTTGCAACCCAGTGGGCAACACGAAACAGTCACGCGACCAGAATGCTACCGACTGAAGGCAACCGAGAGGTTCTTCACAAAAACACTAACAAGAGTCCAAGGTAGGAATGTAACTTGAATTTAGGTAGTGATGTGTGTGAACACTAGTACTTGTCAGACACCTTTTTTCCACTTTAAGAGGTTTTTCCCCTGACTTGTATATATGCCTATAACCCTAAAGGGTCACTTATCTTTGTACATTCTAGTATTGATACATGTCGTATTGTGTGTTTTCCTCCAAGCTTCTTCTTCTTGCTTGTGTTGTTTGCATGCTTCCACAAAACTTGAACTCCAACAATTGGTATTAGAGTAGGACCCCACTTCATCTAGGGTGTTGTCTACACCCCTCACATCAGAGTCTAAAAATCCCATGAAAATTGGTGAGCATAGTCATGGTGATTAGGAGCTCAAAACAACTTCCCTTTGTGGTGTAAAAATAGTGATGTGAGTGCATTTTGACCTTCGAATGCACTATTGTAGTGCTTATGCAAGAAATTTTGTCTATTTGTGCCAAACATATATAGGTTTTGGTTCCCAATATGAGTGCCTCAAAGTCTCCTACAAGTTTAGTAGAACTAATCAAGGTGGTTTAGTTCAACCTTTTTAGATGCTGTCATTTTTTTTGCATCAGGGTATTTTAATCAGTGGCCATGGCCAAAAGTAATGATGTATTCCATATGTTGCATGTTGAGGATAATTTTGATGGTACCAAATACCCATTGTTGGTTTGTATGATGCACCATGTATTGGTTGCAAAAGCACTCTTGAATATTGTGTATGGTGTTGAAAAACATTTTATTTAACTTACAAACACAATTGTTGAAAGTGATGCAGATGGCATTGAAGATGGTGATATTCTTCATGTTCCTCTCCATGTTGTGGTTTATGCTACACCTACTGCAAAGAAAATTCATTGGGATGGTAGAGATGTTGAACTACATGCATTTTGTCTTTCAAAGATGCCATTATTTCTCACATTCGCTCTTGTAGAATAGCTAAGGATGCTTGGGATACCTTTACCACTTTACACAAGGCAAGGAATGAGGCTCGTCTTGCTTAGCTCTGAAAATAGTTGGAGAGTGAGCACATGAATGAAGGAGACTCCATGGAAAGTTTTCTAACAAAGATCAAAGATCTAAAGGAGTAATTGATTTCTGATGATGAAGCTGACCTCATAGTTCACTTGTGCAGACTGTTTTGAGGGGTCAACGTGATTCATATCTGAGTTTTTCTTATACTTCTTCTTTGATGATCAAAGGTAATCCAAATGCATTAACATTTGAGGGGTTAGTCTTTGTTCTATTGCAGGAAGATTAGTCACTACAACATATCAGGGGCATACCAATGCTGCATATACCGATGGTCACAGTCGACGTCGGTATGGGCCTCAGAAAATATCACTTAGAGATATTGATGGTCAAGTGACTGTCGGTATCACCCTTTTAAACGGATCGTCGGTGTGGTCCGCACCCGTTGGTATGTGCGCCGGTATATGCGTCAATATAGGCGTCAGTATGAGCATCGGTATAAGCATCGGTAATTTACTGGGAACTACCGATGCCTAAACCGACGCCCCGGCGAGTTTTAAACATACCGTGAACCCGAGAGCAAAACTTCACATTTTTGTGCGTGTTTGAATACTCTTGGTCTTCTGTCGAACTTGCGCGCACGAACCGAATTGCGACCTGCATTGTCTTGTGCACACACACACACAGATCTCTCTCTCTCCGCACACACACACACACTCTCTCTCGGCTTAGATCTCACATCTTGGTAAGTGCTACGCGTACTGTTAGCATTTGTGTTTCTCTTTGCTTTAGGTTTTATAATTTCTCTTTTCTTCGATTTTGCAGAAGTTCTTTGGCATCGATTGTTTGAAATTGGATGATAGACGACATACATTACGCTTTGACGACAACGATCCAAAAGAGGGGCATACTTTTAGGTGATTGTTTTATTCTCTATTGATAGAGAGAGAAGGAGAGAGAGAAAGAGAGAGAGAAAGAGAGAGAGAGAGAGAGAGAGAGAGAGAGAGAGAGAGAGAGAGAGAGAGAAGAGAGAGAGTGAGAAATAAAGAATAATGAAACAAAGGAAGATAGAGATAGGAAAATAGAGCATACATACACACACATTCACACAAATACATGTACACACATGCATACATATACACATACATACATACACACATACATGTACACACATGTACACACATGCATACATACATAAATACATGTACACACATGCATGCTTACATAAACACACCTATACACACATGCATGCTTACATACACACACACATATACACACATGCATGCATACACACACATATAAATTTACACACATGCATACATACACACACATGCATACACACATACATAGACACACATATATACACATATGCATACATACACATACACACACACATATACACACATACATACACACACACATATATATACATACATACATAGACACATGCATACACACATACATACACACACATATATACACATATGCATACATAGACATACACACACACATATACACACATACATATATACACACATATACATTCACACACACACATATACACACATGCATGTATACATACACACATATACACACATGCATGTATACATACACACACATACACATACACACACATGTATACACATGCATACACATACACACACATGCATGCATACATACACATGTACACACACATGCACACACATGCATGCCTACATACACACACATGTATACACATGCATACATACACACGCACACATGTACACATGCATACATACACACACATATATACACACATGCATACATACACACATATAATCCTACTTTTATTTTGAAGTTTTTTTTTACATCAAATATATAAAAATAGGATTAGGGTTTTTATGCTATTTACACATACATACACATACACATATAATATATATATACATGTATATATACATGTATATACACATGTATACAGAAATATACATATTTTAGGTGTAGATATTTAAGATTAGGGTTTTAGGGTTTGGGCATACATATCACTCAATTATATTTATATTAAGAAAAAATATAGAGAAAAATAAGATAAAAAATCTGAATATATAAATAAATATATATATAAAATATGATTAGGGTTTTAGGATTAGGAGTTTAGATTTTGATAGGTGTTTAAGTATTTAGGTTTTAGTATTTCAGATTTAAGTCTAAGTCTTTCTCAATAGGGTTTTAGGGTTTTAATACGTACATAACATATATACACAAACACACATATACATATAATACATACATACATGTATATACACATGCATACAAAAATATACATATTTTAGATTTAAATCTATAAGATTAGGGTTTTAGGGTTTTAACACCTACATAACATATATGCACACATACACATGCACATATAATACATATATACATGTATATACACATGTACACACAAATATACATATTTTAGGTCTAGATCTTTAAGATTAGGGTTTTAGGGTTTAGACATATATATAGATCAATTATATTTATATTAAGGAAAAATATAGAGAAAAATAAGAGAAAAATTTGAATATATAAATAAATATATATATAAAATATGATGAGGCTTTTAGGATTAGGGGTTTAGATTTTTATTGGTGGTTAAGTATTTAGGTTTTAGTATTTCAGATTTAAGTCTAAATCTTTAAAATTAGGGTTTTAGGGTTTTAACACCTACATAACATATATACACATATACACATACACATATAATACATATACACATGTAGATACACATGCATACAACACTATACATATTTTAGATCTAGATTTTTAAGATTAGGGTTTTAATTAAATATAAATAATTAAATATATAAAAATAGAATTATGTAAGGAAAAAATCTGAATATATAAATAAATATATATATATAATAAGATAATTATATACATAAATAAATATAAAAAGAACTATTGTTTTAAATAATTTAGTTAAATATATATAATTAAATATATAAAATTAAATATATAAAAATACGATTACATAAGGAAAAAATCTAAATATATAAATAAATATATATATATAAAAAGATAATTATATACATAAATAAATATAAAAATAATTAGTGTTTTAAATAATTTAATTAAACATATATAATTAAATATATAAAATTAAATATATAAAAATACGATTAGTAATGAAAAAATCTGAATATATAAATAAATATATATATAAAATAGGATAATTATATAGATAAATAAATATAAAAAGAACTAGTGTTTTAAGAAATTTCATTAAATATTTATAATTAAATATATAAAAATAGGATTAAGTAAGGAAAAAATCTGAATATATAAATAATATATATATATATATATATATATATATATAAGGTAGGATAATTATATGATTAAATATATAGAAATAGGTTTAAATTTAATCATTTTAAAAAGAGTGAATATATATACAATACACAAACACACATACTTATACACCTATCTATATGCACATATATATACATATACACATATATATACACATGCATATATATATATATATATATATATATATATATATATATATATATATATATATATATATATATATATATATATATATATATATATATATATATATATATATATATATATATATATATATATATATATATGTTTTAGGTCTAGGTGATTTGGATTAGGGTTTTAGGGTTTTAACACCTACATAACATATATACACACATACACATACACATATAATACATATATACATGTATATACACATGTGTATAGAAATATACATAATTTAGGACTAGATCTTTAAAATTAGGGTTTTAGGGTTTAGGCATACATATAACTCAATTAAGAGGAAAAAAATCTGAATAAATAAATAAATATACTAATTTCTATTTTTTTTGTTTATTCTCTATATTACTTTTCTTATCGCATGCTAATTATTTGAGTTATTTTATTACCGAGCATGATGGGAGACACTCCTCCAGTCACTCCACATTGCATGACAGAGGAGCAGTTTTTGGAGTTCATCTCTCAGGTTCCTCCTACATATATGGCTGCTCCATTACAGTATTGGATCGCTCAAGGTAGCACTCCTCCCGGCCTCACTCCTGGTGGCCTTACTTTTGCCGGCCTCACTCCTCCTGGCCTCACTCCCGCCGGTGTCACTCTTGCCGGTGTCACTCCTACGGGTGGTGCTTCTCCCGTAGGAGGTATGTCTCCTAGCTTTGTGACTCCACCACGACCATCTTTGCAGCCATCTCCTACTCGGTCTACTAGTAGACATGTGCGTTCGACACCTGAGCGTGATACCAGTTCTTGCCCATCTCGTAGATGGAGGTCACACTCTAGAGCAAGAGGTTCTAGGAGTGGATCTACAGGTAGGTCTGGAGGCGGAGGAGGCAGTTGTTGTGGAGGCAGTGCGACGAACGTTTTGTCGCCCGCTTCTACTCCTAGGACGAGAACCTCAGATATAGGTACGCCAGGTAGTACACCACATACACCTTGGGGTGCTTATGACCATGATGACTCCAAGGTGTATAGTATCCGAGATGGAGCTCCGGTGATGGATGCGGCTGGCAAAGCAATGTGTGCACGCATAAGGCAGCTTTGCTCCATCCAATTTGGACACTCCATCATGCTGAAATGGAGTGAACAGGAGAAAGATCGGAAGAATTATATCACACAGACGATTTACCAGGAGTTCGGACCAGCCGATGAACAGTCTATTGTCAGTTCGGAGTGGATTCTATAGACCGCACGTGAGGTCATGTCCCATCGATGATTCGAGGCACGTGATGCATTCAGAGAAGGCTTACCAAAGCCTATATGGTTAGATGCTGAGGAGTGGGACATGATTTGTGACGAGCAGCAGTAGACTCCTGATCGATATCGCCAGTAGCGAAATGCTGCAGCCACACGTTTAGATACGATTGGACCGTCACATTTGGGCAGTGACGGATATGACACGATGCGTCATGATTTTGTAAGAACCATTTCATTTATTGAATTTATTTGTGTTAAATTTCTCATGTAAGTTTCTCTAATCTTTTTATATTTGTTTCAGGACCTGGCAATGGGTCGTCCTCCAACACGAACGGAGGAGTCTTACGGATATAGTCATGGGTCGACTGCACTATTGCAGGACTTGGAGGGACACGGTGTGGTAGTTTCATGGGAGCATTTGCGATGATTTAATTAATTTATAAACTTGGTTTTTACTTGTTGTTTGTAATTTTCATGTGAATTTATCTCATTCCATTAATGATCTTTGTTGCAGGACTGTTGATATGGAACGTTCTTTGCATGTGTATGGCAGTGGAAGACCAATATTTTGTATTTGATTTTCATATGGCAATACATTACTTTGCCACATTTTGTAAAAGCGTCATATATGATAGTGGTTTGCCACACTCTTGTACATGCTTCATTATTGAAATATATAACTGCTTTTGTACATGGTTCATAGTTCATTCTGATTATCTCTTTTGTGTCCAGTAATACTCTATTTCATGAAATCATATTTCGGTTGTCATTAGAGTACACATCACATGTACTCGGTTTTTTTGGGCAGAGTGTATTATCTTTTGTTAAGCAACATCATGGTAATGTTGCTGTAGCAAAAGACAAAACACTCTGCCCAAAAAGAATTTTGTAGTTATGGTCATCGATATATGCGACGGTACTCCCAATAGTGTCATCGAAATAACTGTTGGTACACCCAGCAGGCGACAGTATAGGCGACGGTATCTCCAGCAGAAGCCTTGCTATTTGCATTAGTAATACCGATGCATATACCGATGCATATACCGACGCTCATACCGACGCTTTGGTACCGATGCACAAACCGACCTTTACACCGGCATCGAGGCAAATTAAGCCGCGTTCATTTTCCTCGGTAAAAACCTCGGTATACCATCGATCTGTTGTAGTGAGTCTAGGCAGAACAGGTCTATTATGCTTGTTGCAGATCATGATTTAGCTTCTGAGTTGAGGATTCAATGATGCATTTGACAGCTCTCTTTATCAAAAATTTGTGGGATGTCTTATATATGAATGCAAAAAGAGTTGAGTAGATTCATGCATAGACTTGGCATTAGCCATTGAGGAGCATTGAAACATATGTTTAGATATTGCAAAGGCAGTTTGAGTTTAGATCTCTTTTATGATAAAGATATTCACCCATTATTGCATGCTTTTACACATAGTGATTGGGCTAGTTGTTATCATACTTGTCTTTCCACTAATGGTAATTTATTTCTCCTTGGAGAATCACGCATATCCTAGTTGAGTAAGAAGCAACCTAGAGTAGCGACATCAAGTAGGGAAGAGACCTTCAATAGATGGTTTGAGGTCACATATTGTCCACTCTCTTCATCTCTCCCACTCTCATATGTGAGATGAAGAGAGTGGATAGTATGTGAACTCACAAGTTAGAAGATAAATATATCATATAGCATGTCCACTACTCTCTCGGAAGGATAAAAGCAATAGAGCACTCTATGTCAACTCCCATCACCACAAAGGTAGACAATAGGGTATTTAATACTAGTCTTTGATGCTATCAGACCCCAAAAAGGGCTTTTTATGAGTGTGTTGCCTACTTGGTCTTTTTCAATGTTTCAATGATCATTCCTAGCATTGCAAAGATGTATGTATACCTTTATAGCTGGGGATATATCTTACCATGTTTTTAAATCCCAAAATTGCATGGGATAACATAGGATCGCATGCTTCCTTTATTGAGGAGCTCTAAACTTTCATGTACACCATCAAGAGAACTTGAAATGTATAATTTCCAAAGGCTAAGGCTCCACCCTTTGTGTGACATTGAACCTCTTCTCTACCCTGATGATATCTCTGTGATTTGCATTTGGCTGTTCTTTTACTATCATATCCATGAACGAAATTGGAGTATATGAGATAAAATAGTAAAAAAAAAAACACTTTACAAAAAGAGATCTCTATAATCAAAGCATGTGAGATAATCTATCTGATCGTATGAAGGGTCTTCAACATACTTATTCATTGGCATTATGGAAAATTAAGATGGTAATCAATTTTTTTCATTCAACAAATACCTTAAATTTAAATAAGACTTAAAATTTGAACATATTGTATACTTCCAAATGTATCTATGAACCCATTACGTCCTAGAGGAGCCACTAGTCAATTGACATATTCATAGAATCTTTTATGTTTTATCCTATGTAGATCTAGTTATTTTTAATATTTAGCAAATAACTCTTACTGTATGGGATTTTGTATATTTGGATTCTGATCAGTAAGATGGAACAACAACAATGCTCCACCATTTCCTAATATTATTGCATATGTGCAAGAAAATAAGGGTATATGACCACATCTTAGTGTGCATGAAATGAGACAAAATATGATGATTTCTACTAGAAAGAACATAATATATGTTGGTGCGCTCATTCATATTGTAGGTATTAAATGCCAAAACACTTTTCTTTACACATAAGGATGCTTATGGAATTTTTGCAAGAACACCATCACCTAATGAATGGATATCAATCTTTGGCATCTGATCCGATTTGTGAATCTATTTTATTTATTACATGTCATATTATAAGATAACTACTATTACTATAACATTCTATATGGGTATGTTTTTACATAGTAGTGATGATGATTTCACCAATGATGTAAATGCTGCTTACACCCATACTGCAAAATGTTTTTATTTAATTCCATCTTGAGGGCTCTTGAATATCTCAACATCATGAATTCGGGACTACGTTGGCTACAGATTGTCCATTTCCAAGTGATTCTCCATGTTTGGTGCCAACATATGATCAAACAAGATATGGATGAGGGCCAAGAAGATGACTTCCAATTTGATGGAGAGTTATCTAGTCTTTGGGACAAGTGTTATATGATTTCTCAAGACATGTACATGGAGCAATTCATGGCATGTTTATTCCAAAGAATACTGCCATCGTTATTGTGAGGTCTCTTTTATGTCATTTCATGAACCTATATCTAGATTTGGAGATGGGCATCAACTTGCATGTTACATTTAGAGCATGAAAACTTATGAAATATGTCTAAATGCAGACTCAATGTCTAGAAGGAGGATTCCACATGTATGATATCCAATAGTCTATGTTGATCCAAGAACTTAGCAGCAAGGCAACATAATAGGTATAAATAGTTTGCTCATGGAGGAAATGAGAGAATCAATTGCAAATCTATAGATAAAGAGGATGGTAGTGAAGAAGAATATGTAAATAAAGATGGACAAACATACATATTTTTCAATTCTTATAGATCAATTTCTAATGAATTAGGGATGTCACATTAGGCTTTGATCGAGCCTACTCTTAAAAAAAGTGTAATGGATGGCATAGACCTCCAAGAGCACCGATGGAATAGATTAAAAAGCCTCATTTCAGTTATTTGAAAATGTGAGGGATACAAAATAGACGAAAATGAGAGATTGTTTTTATAATTATGTTTTATATTTTAAATTATGTAAGGGAATTGACTAGTTTTGCTTTTGAATATTAAAATAGTAATCACTTAATATGTAACCTTAATATCTCTAGAATCAAGATCATGATATTGATCTTTTTCTAGCTCAAAGTGGGTGTGATATTGTTAAGATCAAGAAACATCTTTGAGAAGAAGCTCTAAAGTATGTATACAAAGGAAGTTAGTTGATAGGAATAGGTGCAAACATACTTGTACTAAATGTTAAAATTGATTTTGATAAAGTAATGTATCTATTGTGGAACTACTGAGGTATAATACATAGAAAAATTATTTCTTTGAGTTTATATTATGATTAATTTTAGTAAACTATGTTAGTTTTAGAATTATAGGCTACTATCTCATAAGTTCATATTAAAACTGAATAATCTTTGTTCATCACATCATTATCTTAAGAAAAATGGTAAGTACATTTGGGATAAATTGTCATTTCATGCATGCTACTGAAAATGATTGTTTTTTATATAGAAGTGGATCTGAGGAGAATATGAGATGCCCAAAACGTCAATTTCTTCTTTGCCAAGATGAAGATTGAAAAGTATCAAGAAAGGTATTATCAAATTTTCCTTTCACTACACGAATAAAACACATGTTTCAAATCCTTCAATAAGCTAAGCTTTTGAGATTGCATGTGATGCATAACAACATCCATGGTTTAATGAGAATTCCAATAGGTCTTCCTACATATTCATTATGGATGGTTGGAATTTCCAACAAAAGAACATGATTTAAAGTATTCATTTGGATGTAGTGAAACTATTTTCCATGAAAGCAAGTAGATGGTCCACATAGGTAGTGCTAGTTATTAACTACGATATCCTTATGTCCCACTACTAAGAAAGAGTTTTCGATGCTCTTGCTTTTGATTTCAAAAAAAAGATCAAGTTAAAAATTTTAATGCCTATTTTGCTTCCCTTACTAATGATCTTCAAGAATTGCAGAGAGAAATATATGTCATCCACATGAATAAAGATATTGGTAATATAAATGCATGTAGACGTGGAATGCTAGCATGGAGCATCCATGAATCCAAAAGATAATTTTTTATCTTAGATAACAATTGAATTTAATTATTTTGTAATATACTTCTATCATATGTATTGGATTGATAAGTAATGTGATGTTTCCATGAAAGGATATCTACTATTGACTACAAAAGTTATCCACATTGTGGTGATTGGTTGCAATAAATGTTCTTTTCATTACCAAAATTATTTACATTGGACTTAATGCTTCTTACCTTATGATCATTATTTATGATGGAAAGAAGTCATGTTTTAGTGGATAATCAAACCTTCAATCGACCAAAAGTTTGGAATATTTAGTCAAAATGATGATGATGGCAATGTGCTATGCCACAAACTTTTGTGATATATTTCGAGCAAACAATCATTCTACTCACATATGCTCCTACAATATTCAAAGTTTGTTCAAAGAACTAGCGTGAAGGGTGTTCATGACTTAGGGTTTGAAGACTTCCATAGCCACATCACTATGGAAACCAAATAAACCTTCATATGGATACTCGTAGAGAAATTAATATGATCTACAATTTATTGTATGATAAAAATACTATATGGTATTACAATGATGATAGAAAATAGTGGAATCAATTTTGGGAGATCAAGGTATTATAAACATAATGAGAACCTACAAACTAGAGCTAAAGTCCGTTGTTAAAGTAATGTAAGCTTTCCACTAAACATGTGAACCTTCGTAGAAAGTGTTTGCAGGTTATAAAATATTACACCCACAAACATAAGTCCACTTTTGTTTCTGAAAATGAATTTTTTTTAAGAGTTATCGATATGGATCCATGCAATAAACAACCATTTGTCTACACTTACTAGCCAAACCTTTAATGTCAAAAATGTCAATGAACATTATGTCAGAAAGCATTCATCCCATCAACAACCATTGCCATGATCATGTCCTCCTGGAATTGAGGCAACACAAGCCCGTGGATTTAACCAATTCGGTCATAATGGTTAACTAAGAAAATAAGGCCGTCAGTAGAAATAACAAAGATTAATGGTGCAAGAGGCAACAATTCCTAGTCGACTCTAGCCAACACCAAGGACTTTCAAAGATAAAGAATGAATTAACATTGAATACTATCATAAGATTTTCGAAAGGCGATTTAGAGAAAGTAAACATCTAGAGAGGATTCCTCCACAAATACAAGTCCTTGCAAAACAAGAGTGATTGCCTCAAGGATAAACCTACCCTTAATGATTTCTTTTTGTTCCTCATTGATCCATGAATGTAAGTGGCAAGAAATGTTATTAGGGATAGCCATAGGACATATCATGTACCCCTTTTGCAACATCCTACTTCGCCTCCAACTCTTATCTTGATCATATAGTCTTCTTTGTGAAACAACTTATTTACACCTTAGTTGATACAATCACACAACATGCCAAAACACATGGCTTCTTGCACAATTGAGCATTATGGATTTACCGAAATCTCTTTAAACGACTTGAAGGACTCAATCGAGTGACCATCCGTACTTGGGCTTTTACCATGAAGAAAAGAATCAATCAATTCTAAAACCTCTCTTTTGGTACTTTTTTCATTATAACTTTTGAGCAAATATGTATTTCTAAACTACTACTAATAACTCGTGCAAATGTTCCTTATTTATACGTTCATATATAGTTCATACAAAAGTTCCTTTCGTATGTAAAAGCTCATTTTGTATTTATTAACAATACTCTAATGCAGAAATTTATCATTTTCATGATTTCTATCCTTCCTAAATTTTCCTTCAACGAAGTTTCGTGATTTTTTAAAAATCAAGACGTACTCCACACTTCTCTTTCATTAATTCGGCGAAATCATTTTTAAAATGTACTGAAGGTTAAATTATTATCATAGGCATCTAGTCTTTGTATCCTTTGAGTCAACCTAGTTTTCCAAATAATTCCTGTCGTGAACACAAAATAAAATTATTTTAGCACAATGAAAATATTTTTAGCTTTATTTCACTATTTCCTACTAGGTAATTGCTTTTCTTCCCAAAGTAAATTTTAACCTTTACCTTTTATTTTTTTGTTTTGATTTGTAAATCTAATAGTTTTGCATAGTTGTGAATAAATCTTTGATAATGTCTTGATGATCCTAGAAGAAACTGTACTTTCTTCACTTGTTAAGGGTATGGGTGATTCAAAATAGATTAAAATTTTCAAGATTTACTTTCTTATCTTGGTCCAAACTAATATGACTATGATGAAAAACCTAGATTGTACAAAAATCCTTCAAGAGTTTTTAGATGGGTTCTTGAATTAGATCCCTATGCACATTAACACGGAAACCAACCAAAAAGATTCAAACTTAGTCCTGAAATATTCAATTCATCAAAATCGTAAATGTTCTTATTGCATTTTTTTAGTTCAAATGGCACAACGAAGGACTCATCATGCCCATATTCTATTTGAAAGGTATCTGAGGAGCATCTTCAACATTGATTGTTCTTTTATGATCACCTTTTTGGAGATCTAACTTTTTAAGCACTTTTGAGCCTTTCAAGTGATCAATAAATTTTGAGACTTGGGAATGGAAGAAAAATTCTTTACCCTCATTTTATTAATTCCCTATAGTAGATACAGAGCCTTATTAAGACATATGGTTTTTCCCAAAAAGATTTGTTCCTCCCATGGAGATTGATTACGATGTCAAAAATTTTTATCAAGGTATTCCTTGAATGTTTATAAACCTCTATCGCTGGAAATTTGAAGCTAGAAAGGGGGATGATGGATAGGATAGCACCTTCGATCATGTCTTATAGCATGATCAATGTGAAGAGTGATGGCTAATGTATACAAATGAGAGGGTCTTCGCAAACATCTACTCGTGAACAACCTAAGTAGATCCAAAGAAATTTGAAAAAAACTTTCTAAAGTTTCAATATGTACATCTAGATCACCATAGTACTTTGGAACATCATTCTCCGTACCCTATATCAAAACATATGATTTTTGTATACACTTCACTTTGAGAAAACCCTCCATTTCTGGAAGATGGTAGTGAGATTTTTACATAGACCTCACAACTTGGTTGGAATCACCTAAGACCTTCTGTAAACTTTTAAATGAAGTGTTGAGTGAGATATACAAACCTATTTTATGCGTTTAGAAGGAGGATAATGAGATAAATATTCATAGGAATTCAAGGGCTGGTCTTGACTTTTTTAGGAGGATGAAGATACATAGACACACTCACCGTCATTTTCTTAGAACTCATTATTTACAACTCGAATGACTATAAAACCTTGTAGGCATTCTCACAAACAATGCCACAAACAATGCTTCCTTCATAGAACAATCCATAATCTAGACATTGAGATCATATACACAAAGAAATGACTCACACAAGATGACAAACTTAACTCAAGTATCAAAGCTAGGAAGAATTAGTTATTGATGGATTTCAAAACACTTAAGAATATGCCCAAGCAAAGTGTCATCAATTTTGTCGATAAGGATCATATGCTTTAGTTATTGATGGATTTCAAAACACTCAAGAAGATGCCCAAGCAAAGTGTTATGCAAGATAAGGGTTTCATTGTTAGCAAAGCACATCCTTTACTCTTTATCTGGAGGAGACATGGAGAAGTCATATACCTTTTGTATATGTAGATAACATCATGCTCACAAGTAGTGATGTTGAAGGTATGAGGAGGATTAAACAATATATGAAGGAGGAATTGAAGATCAATCACCTTGAACCTTACATACTTCATTGCATTGAAAGTGGTATACGCAGAAAACCATATGTGTCCTACTCAAAATAAATACATGAATGACATGCTAACTGATTTTGAGAAAGGAATGATAAGGTTGAAGGTACACCCATGGAGGTATATTAAAATTCAAGTTCTCATGAAGGTGAGCTTATTGGAAATTCTAAAAACTATCAAAGCTTGGTGGGTAGCTTGAATTATGCAACACTCACAACGATAGAGATTTTCCTCGTTGTAACTCTTCTCAATGAATTCATGCATGATCCTAGGAAACCACACATGGAAGTAGCTAAAAAAGATAATTATTTGAAGCGAATCATAATTGAAGGTTTATTTTATCCATAAACCTCTGATGTAGAGATAAATTTTTTCTCTGATGTAGATAGGGCAAGATAAAAGAAAGACAAGAGGAGTACTTTTGGCTATCTTACATTTCCACTAACAAAGCTCGTTTCATGGTCATCCAAGAAGCAGCCCACTATTGTTCTTTCATCCACTAAAGCTTAAAATAGAGGCTTGACAAATGCAGCTCAAAACACCATGTGCATTAAGACTTTATACTCAAATTTTGGTGTGAAGTCTTCCACTCCTCATATCTTTGGCGATAGCATAAGCTCCCTACACATTGTAGCAATTCCAATTTATCATGCTAGGAACAAACACATAAAGGTCCATTATCATTATTTCATGGAGAAAATCACTCACAATGAAATTGAACTTTTATATGTATCTACTCAACAACAATGTGGAGATATGATGAACAGATCATTGGATGGAGTGCGGCTAAGAAATTCAAAGCTACGACTAAACTTCAAGAAATATCAATGAACTGAAGGCTCAATCATCTTCAAGTTTGGAGGGAGTTGTTGGTGCATCAAGCAACCCCAAGTGATTCTTTTATCTATGAGGAATTCACATGGTATTTGTAGCACAAGATTATGCATATGCTTGTATACATTAAAAGAATCTAAGCTTAAATTTTTGAAGTTGACTTGTTCAACAATAAAAAAGATATTTTAGAGAATCTCCTGCTCCATTGAGAACCAAATGCCAAGAACATATTTGAGATCAAATTCACATTAAGAGGTATGCATCAACTTTAGGAATATCCAACCAAAAGTCATGAACAAAAAGTCTAGTTGTACACTTCCCATTTTTATTCCTTGTATATATGCTGATCATCACACTCATGTTGAGTGGTTCATTTACTTGTCCAAAATATTTTGGAATCCTCTACTCTCTCATTGTAGCATATCTTAGTTAATAATACATTTTTAACACATTTTCATAGCTACATTCGTTTTTGTCTATTGTTATAGTACACATTCCATGTCTGTTTAGAGGTCTTCAAATTACTAATGTGAGGAAGTAAGAAATCACAAAAAGATTTTACAATATAGTATCTTGCTAATGCATCCTTTTCACATCATCTGTTCAACCTTGTTTGCTCTTCTTGAGATGGTTCTCCTTTGTTTCTGAGTACAAGCATCATATCGTCTCCTTAAATGTATCCATACATGTTGCTCCCTTGTAAGTAAGCTTTCATCCTTACAGACCATGATGAGTAGTTTATTTGATCTAATTTCTCTAATGAGGGAAATACATCACCATGCTATGATACTACTATGAAGAGTTATGGCTAATGCAAAAACACGAGAGGGTCTTGGAAAAAATATGCTCAAGGACATCCTAAGTAGGTCTAGAAAACTTTAGTCGGCTCTCTCAACTTATAATATATGCATACATGTAACCATATTACCTTGGGAGACCATTCTCAACACTCTATGCCAAAAAAAAAAAACTTTGTGTACATGTGAACTTGAGAAAAAAATTGTATTTATTGAAGAATGTACTCAAAGTTTTACTCAAAGGTGACAGTGTGGTTCAAATTGACATGAAAACGTTTTCACACTTTCAAATGCAGTATTGAGTAGGTATAACAAATTACTTCATGAAATTTTAGGAAATATACTCACAACAATATTCATTAAAAATCAAGGCAAGGATCCCAAATTATTAGAAGGATGAAGATAAATAAAAACAATCACCTAGATTTTTTCCAAACCTCAATATGTACAACTCTAATGACTATAAAGCCTTGTAGGCATCCAATCAATATATTACATAATGAAATCATATAAGTAGAGCAATGACTTAGACAAAATAATAGACCTCACTCAATATATTGTAACGGTAGAGAGAGACCAATGTAGCTACCAAAAGACAAAATAATAGACCTCACTCAATATATTGTAAGGGTAGAGAGAGACCAATGTAGCTAGGAAAATGTGTTTTTAACCAAGATATTATACAATGAGCTAGTAGAGATCTCTACAAACATTGAGGAAAGTACATGAACCACTCAAAATGAGTGAGATGATTCACACATATCCTATGATGAAAATGACTAGTGTATAAATATACTTTTTGTTCATGATTGTTGGTCGGATCTACCTAAAGGTGATTGATGCTTTTATGAACTAACATGAATTTTAAGTCAAATATGATTGTGACCTTTCGCTCTGATTATGGACACAAGAATCTCTCCAACATATTGTTTATTTTTTACCAAGAAAACTTCAGACATTTAACCTATGAATTCATTTAATATATACAAGAATACATATAACCTTTCGCCTCAGATACCATCTGAAGTCCTCATCCATAAAACAAGCACTTAGGCTTGCTTCATGCACCGACAATGAAATCATACTCTAGAAACTATTGATTAATTGTTTTAAATTCTCGTGAGATATCAGAAACTTTTGCTTTCTAGATCATTTAAATAGTTTGAATCTACTTGATCCTATCTTTGTGTTTTGCATGAGTCGTCACTTGTGGTTGGAGGTTGAATCAGGGCGGCACAATTCTAAGTATTATGCTTGGGAAATAAACATTTAAAGTAACTTTTCTTTTTCGCAATCTTCATTAATCAGTTTACATCAGATTTTAGAAATCCCTAGCTACATATGTGATTGTCTCAATGTATTTGTGAACGAACTTGTAAGCGCATGGCCTGAATTTTCGGCTCGATGTTTCCTACTCGGGGTTCCAGTGATTGCCTAGCAAACTTCCATCTTCGAAATGCTCATCCATCTTATTTGATCGCCTTTATGGGCACACATGTGCAATTTGAAAGCCATTGGGGACTCTCCGTAAGGTGAGCACATTGCCTTAATGTTTTAACTCCCAAAGGAGAAGATTCTACTTCATGCGCAATTTTGAAAGCTGTATGGGTCGTGGTTTTGAGCGCACGTAAAATAGTGGTCGTGGAGGTACCAAACGCGTTTCCCCTTTCGCTCTTCTCTCATGGAACCTTTGAAGAACTATGATAAGTCAGATTTATTATTTTCACTCTTTAGCTTAGCAAATAGTGGACTAAAAATGACGTATTATCCATTTTATTCACAAAATACCTCAACTACCAGTGTTATAGAAGCATTCACCCACCGATCCAGTTTATCTTTATATACAGACTTCTTGATCAACACCACATATGCATGTGAAATGTATTCCACGAAAGGAAAGATCCTGGACACTTAACAACACGCGGCTTCATACTCGTAAAAAATACATGCATGAGTTCCACGTGTCGGACTGCATTTTTTTTTTAAATAAAGGAAGTTCGGCCTTAGTCTACTCTCCCGAATTTGAATTAATTACAAGAAAAGTACAAGAGAAGTGGATTGGTGCTCAGAGGACCCCCCGAATTCCACAGAGCAGGACTAGCTTTTACAAAGTTTAGATTGCATTACAAAGAAGGTTAATCACCCTCTCATCACCCTCATGCGGAGGTGTTGGGGGCCTTCTACCTAAATGATTTCCCATACGATTTAAACTCAGTGTCTCCTCCTTTGCTTGCTGAACGACTAAGTCGACAAGTGCACGAAAAATTGTTATTATAGTTCTATTGTTTCTTATGATCATATAGATAAATTAGGAGAAGACTTGCACGTGACAAGAATTACAGGTTTTTTTTCGCTCAATATGAGGCATTTATGTTAAATCTTTCAGGAACAATTTAGTCCTACTCCATCCATTCACAATCAAGATGTTTGTAAACTAAGAGGCTCTTGTGGAAGACTTTATTGGTAAGCTCTCAAAAAAGGGAATCATGCATGACTCAATATCTTTAATATGTAGCTTGAAACAAGCAAGCAACGAGTCTGTGAGAGTTGAAGTGAAAAAGATTAAACAATGCGTACATTGATGCGCACTTGTGAGGAGTCCACCTAAAAGGAAATTGACCTCTCTTTTCCTATACATATACAATCCCAGGACCTTGAATGATTGAATCAAAAAATATTTAGGACTACAAGATAATCTGGCAACATACATCAAGGTTTCACCTACTCGCACTGAAAGTGAGCCTTCAAATTTCTTGACCTCAACAGCATCTTTTGTCAAGGAGATGGCTGACTTGGTAGTGAAGAAGCTACAGACGAAGCAAGCTAAAGAAGAAAGAAGCTCTCCTTATTTCCAAAGACATCAACCTCTTAGGAGATGTCGAAACTATAATGGAGATCATGCCACCTATTTGTGCAATAAGATGGACAAGTATCATCTTGTGGATTACAATAGACCAGCTCAATAGAAATACCAGCTATAATATCAATGAACATAACAGTATCAGCCTAGGCATATGTATCCTCTTCCGCATGCATATGGAAATCCACCTAGAGACCAACAACAAACTTATTGAGAATCCTAGTATGATTAGCCTAGGAATATTCAAGAAAACTAGGCTCCTATGAGCCCTATTTTGGATAAAAAACAACCTCCATATCCAAAGTTTGTACAAATAACGTATGGGAAAGAAAACATTTACAGGTTTATAAAACCTACGCATCCAACAATGGTAGACACAAGTGTTAGTTGTTTAAAATCATACGCAAAAGAGATAGAAACCTATCTAGGAGATATATATAGTGAGGGTAAATGATATGAAGAGGAAACTTATTATTTCATATGCGATAGTGAGGTTCCAAATTGTATAGATAAGCCTACTATAGATTTTTATTACGTTTATAATAGGTTTGCACTTCAAAGATAACAAAGCACTGAAGATGCACTTGCTCCTCAAAGTCAATGCTAGAGATGTTGTAGTGAATACTTCCTCAAAGACTACCCTAAACTTTATAAAGACCTTTCTTGGAAGATTGAATTATATTTTTAGGAGTGTGGTGAGGATCATGAAATAAACAATTACCCGCCAAATGCACAAATCACTTTTTACACACTGCTAGAAATGGTGGTAATCCGTGAAAGCGGTATTGAATCTAAAGGGCTAAGTGCCTCTAAAAGTAGTAACATATGCCCAAAATAAATAACAAGACGATAATTATTCAAATAAAGAAAAATATTTTTCACCTCTTCAATCGGTCAATCAAGCGTCAAGGGGGGATAAGAAAAAAGGAGAAGATAAACTTGGCTTGGAGAAAATGTAAGGAGAAAAGTCAAAAATGAGAAAAGAACGTGGGAAATTTGGAAAACGATCTACAAGATGCACTTATTCGAGCATATAAAGAAAATAAGACACTACAAAATCTTCCCGGAAGAAGAGAATACGTGTTGTTCTTGCATATTGTCTCCCTTAAGATCGAAAAGTAATGCTTAAAGCCTATCAATATCCAAGATAATGCAATCCGAATGTGGAAACATATTCGTAGTTTTGCCTTGCTTCCCAATAGGAGAAATAAGGGCTTAGAGTCTACAAACAATTCATTGATCTATCTGAGAAAATTCTAAAGCAAGGTAGCCTAGTTAAGGAGAGAATCCACAAAGTTGTAGTTCATAAGCCCATTTTCACTTTTATAATGGAAAACAAGCTACAATTATATGAATCACAACCTAAAAAACGAAATGCACCAAAATAGAGTCCCATTGATACTAGGATAGATCCACATTCAAATGAATTTTTCACAAATGAGCCTATTGTATGTGGGATACAACCTAGTTGATGAAGCAGTAGATACAACTTTGGTGATACGTGAAGTTGAAAAGAAATAGTCTAAATACTTATGGGATAATGTAAAAGATTATAGATGGAACAAAGGGAAGAGACTCCCTTGGAAGAGACTGAGAGACATGAAGGTCTCAATTCGTTGATCAACTATTGAATGAAAATGCATCATGGATACATCTCTTAGGGAAAATGAAGAAGAAGATGAAGATCTTATTAAATTTTCACATTACACGGGAGAATATGAGAGAGAGTGTCTAATGAAGTAAAACGTTAGGACCACGACATGCTAGAGAGGGCACTCTCCTCCCAACCTTATACCTCTACACATAGCTCTATGTAAGGGGCTCGTGTTTGGTGGGCTCATGCTATCCATCCAAGTGCCAAAGATGTAACTATAGGTGCTCTAAGTGTCCCAATCTGTTCTAGTGAACACAAGTAGATGCTTCTATTGTTTCTTATGATCATATAGATAAATTAGGATAAGACTTGCACGTGACAAGGATTACAGTTTTTTTGTTTTAACTCAACATGAGGCATTTATGTTAAATCTTGTAGGAACAGTTTTGTCCTACTCCATCCATTCACAATCAAGATTTTTGTAACCTAAGAGGCTCTTGTGGAAGACTTTATTGGTGAGCCCTCAAAAAAAGGGAAGTCGTGCATGAGTCATTATCTTTAATATATAGCTTGAAACAAGCGAGCAGCGAGTCTCGGAGATTGATGCGCAATTGTCAAGAGTCCACCTAAAAGGAAATTGACCTCTCTTTTCCTATACATATACAGTCCCAGGACCTTGAATCATTGAATAAAACAATATGTAGGCCTACAAGATAATCTGGCAACATACATCAAGGTTTCACCTACTCACACTGAAAGTGAGCCTTCAAATTTCTTGACCTCCACAATACCTTTTGTCAAGGAAATGTCTGACTTGGTAGTGAAGAAGCTATAGACGAAGCAAACTAAAGAACAAAGCAGCTTTCCTTATGTCCGAAGACATCAACCTCTTAGGAGATGCCGAAACTATAATCGAGATCATGCCACCTATATGTGCAATACGATGCACAAGTATCATCTTGTGGATTACAATAGACCATCTCAATAGCAATACCACCAGCTATAATATTAATGGAGATAACAAAATCAGCCTAGGCATATGTATCCTCTTCCGGATACATATGGAAATCCACCTAAAGACCAACAGCAAAATTACTGAGAACCTTTGTATGGTTAGCCTTGGAATATTCAAGGAAATTAGGCGCCTCTGAGCCCTATCTTGGATAAAAAAAAACTTCCATATCCAAATTCTGTACCAATAAATTATGTGAAAGAAAATACTAACAGGTTTATCATATCTATGCAGCCAACAATGCTAGATACAAGTGTTAGTCGCTTAGACTCATACGTAAAAGAGATAGAAACCTATCTAGCAGATATATATAGTGAAAGTAAATGATATGAAGAAGAAACGTATTCTCTCATATGCAATAGTGAAGTTCCAAATTGTATAGATAAGTGTACTGTAGATTTTTATTATGTTTATAATAGGTTTTCAGTCTAAAGATAACAAAGCACTGAAGATGCACTTGCTCCTCAAGGTCAATGCTAGTGATGTGGTGGTGAACACTTCCTGAAAGACTACCCTAAACTTTATAGAGACTTTACTTGGAAGACTGAATTATATTTTCAGGAGTGTGGGGAGGATCATCTAATAAACAACTACCCACCAAATCCACAAATCACTTTGTACACATTGAGTGCCTCTATAGGTAGTAACATATGCCCAAGATAAATAACAAGAGGATAATTACTCAAATGAAGGAAAATATTCTTCACCTCTTCAATCCGTCATCGAGCCTCAAGTGGGGATAAGAAAAAAGAAGAAGATAAACTTGCTTTGGAGAAAATGTAAGGAGAAAAGTCAAAAATGGGAAAAGAACTTGGGAAATTTGGAAAACGATCTGCTAGATGCACTTATTCAAGCTTCTAAAGAAAATTAGATACTTCAAAATCTTCTAGGAAGAAGAGAATACGTGTTGTTCTTGCATATTCTCTCCCTAAAGATCTAGAAGTGGTGCTTAAAGCCTATCAATATCGAAGATAATGCAATTCAAATGTGGAAACACATTAGTAGTTTTTCCCTGATTCCCAATTGGAGAGAAAAAGGCTTACCGTCTACAAACAATTCATTGATCTATCTGAGAAAAGTCTAAAATAAGGTAGCCTAGTCAAGGAAAGAACCCACAAAGTTGTAGTTCATAAGCCCATTGACACTTTTATAATGGAAGATGAGCTACAATTATATGAATCACAACCTAGAAAACAAAATTCATCAAAAGAGAGTCCCATTGAGACTAGGATAGATCCACACTCAAAGGAATTTTTCACAAAAGAGAATATTGTTTATGTGGCATACAACCTAGTTGATGAAGGAGTAGATACAACTTTGGTGATACCTGAAGTTCAAAAGAAATGGTCTGAATACTTATGGGATAAAGTAAAAGATTATAGATGGAAGAAAGGGAAGAGACTCCCTAGGAAGAGTGACATGACGAGTCTCAATTCATTGATCAACTATTGAATGAAAATGCATCATGGATACATCTCTTAGAGAAAATGAAGAAGACGATGAAGATCTTATTTAGGACTTAGTATTAGTAAGCTCCTATCGGGAAGGAGAATATGAGAGAGAGTCTCTAATGAAGTAAAACGTTAGGACCATCACATGATAGAGAGGGCACTCTCCTCCCAACCTTATACCTCTATACATAGAGAGAGAGTCTCTAATGAAGTAAAACGTTAGGACCATCACATGACAGAGAGGCACTCTCCTCCCAACCTTATACCTCTATACATAGCTCTCTGTAAGGGGCTCCTCTTTGGTAGGCTCATACTATCCATCCAAGTGTCAACCGTGTAACTATAGGTGCTCTAAGTGTCCCAATCTACTCTAGTGAACAAAAGTAGATGCTTCTAGAAGGATGTAGAGTATTTTAGAAAAATTACTCTCCCTAAAACTCTTGTAAGACTTCAACCCAAGACTTCCTCCATAAGATCCATTTGACTTAACCACTAGGCCTATGCTTAAGTCAAAACTTGATACTTTTCCCTACACGAGAATGTCCGAATGATGTTTGGTTTTAGATATGTCTAAACCAATCTAATGCTCATTTCATAACCTCAATTTATAACATTATTGCACCCTTGGGAAACATCTTGTTCCTCGAAAGTACAAATGTACAGATTATAATATAATATTTGATCCATATGGAGATGATTCATAACAACAACTTGCTTTGCACTTTTTTAAGTGATATGTGTACAAATTAGAAAATGAATGGAAAACGTGGATTAGAAAACATCCTTAGACAATTCAATACTTATGTGTGCTATATAGGACTTAAATGTGAAATAGTTGAGTTGAAGATACTAGTCGATTACTAGGCATGGCTTAATTCACGGATTTAACACCCTGGGTTGGGTTTCTATCCCTCTCAAGATTATTGAGGACTTTGTGCTTAACTTGACTTCTATTTGGAAAAAAGAGTTGAAACTCTAGTTGAAATAAGAATAAATAAATGTTTGTGATGTGATTCACTTCCAACCAATCAAATTTATGGGAAAACTAAATTCATGAGATTACACCAAAAAGAATCATTTAATCACTCCTCAAATCATTCCAATCAAGTGCTCTAAGCCAAGAGGAGAATTTTTAAGAAAAAGAGGTTCCTAAATTATAGAGTTAGAGTGCTAGAAGTCTAGCAAGGAAGCCCCTTACTTGCTTTCATCCCAAGTTTTTGTTAGGATATCTCATTACCTATGTGAGTAGTGACTAGTTTCTTTGTCTCAGAGTTGTATCCATTGGTTCTTCCACTAGTACTAATGCAAGGAAAATTCAAAAAATAAATAGTTGAACAATCTAAAGAAGACCTCAGTAAAGCATCAATGACTTCGTTGTCATATTTGAGCTTTCACGTGCACTATGATCTATCGACAACCACATAGATGATGATGATCTAGTGGCTCATACCCTTAATGGTTTGAGGGATGATGAGAGCTAGAAACCATTCACTACTTTAGTTTATGTAACCAGAAAACTTACTGATTTTGACCAACTAGTGTCTCTTTTGCTGACCTAAGAAATGAATACAAATGGAGCTTCATCAAAGGGCAAGGATGCCCAAATGTTTTGTGCAAGCAATTATAGGGGAAAAGGACAAAGAGGCAACCAAAGTAGGACTAGAGGAAGGTTTCAAGGAATAAAAATCAATCAAGGACATGACTAGAAAGGCTTTTATCATGTAGGAAGAGGAAAGACAAGAGTAAGAGGAGGAAGCCGTTTTAGGACCCCCTCCACAATTCTTGATTCATCAGGGCTGTAAGGAAATACATAGTGCAAAAACACTCCATCTCCTTGGTATCCCAACAGGATTTGAAATTTCTATCGGCTTGCATTGAAATTGGGTTCTAGATAGAGTGAATGTTAAACTAGCCTAGTAGAAGTGCATGGATCTCAACTACACAAGGCATACAATGATGACCAAAACCTTCAACATTTCATATATTATCAATTTTCTTGCATAGGTGATCCCAGCAAGAGGGACATTCCAAAAATCAAGTGGACCTTGTGTGCTAACCAAAAAGATCCATGTGTGTTGGGAATTCTTCATGTGGAAGGTTTGATGGATAAACTGATAGCCAAGTGTTAATCAAAGGGTGGTGCAACATGAAAGCTTCAGTGGTTAAAATGAAACTTGGTAACAATTCCTCTCTTATGCTTATGGGAATCCCTAGGTAGAAGCATTTGGATCTACTCACATTGATGTTTTCTTAGTTTCTACTTACTCTAAAAGCTTTTGGCCTTGTTTCCTCCATATGCAATATTTGGAACAAGATGGAATCGTATATGAAGCTTAATAAAGAATGGAAGTGGGCGGTGTTCGAGTTTGAGTTCTACGGAATCTGTTGAACAACAGAAGGAAGAAGAAGAAGCTTGGAGCACAACATATAATATTGAATGTATTACAAAGCGAATGTACAAGAAATTGAGCCATTAGGGTTATAGGTCTGTATACAAACCTGGTGAAAAAACATCCTAAAGAGGAAAAAATTGCCCCAATGATCCTAATGTGTTCACACATGTCACTATCTAAATACATCAACGAATCCCCCTATGGGAGTGATTCAATGAGCAAGGAGCTGGCACTCATGTATACGTAAGCGCAAAACTATGTGGAATCAATCCACGAAAGAAAGTAAGCCCAAAGCTTTATAGAAAGCTTCAAGCTTCTCCCTAGGTAGAGCCTTTGTGGAAAGGTTTGCAACGTTCTCCTGTGTGGGCACATATGCCAAATCTCTCTAGTAGAGAACCTCTCCCTAAAATAATGATAGTGCACCTCAATGTGCTTAGTGCAAGCACGAATCACACAGGTCCTTGCAATTATTAATGTGCTCTAACTATGAGTGAAGATGGTGGTGGTAGAAGAATGACCAACACCCAAATCAACCAAATCCTCACAACTAGAAATGTCCATAGTAGGCTGCTTCTTTCTCAACCAAGATATGCATGAGCTAGCAAGCATGAAGCAAAAACCATTGATGGACACACAAGTTCATAGCAATCAACTCAATCAGAGTTAGAAAAAGCATGTAAATGTGGCGGTAGTGATCAACCTTTGGGCTAGAACAATCCATATATCTAGGTACCACTTAAGTAGTGCAAGAAGAACTTAGTTACCTACCAATGCTTGACACCTAGGCAATGCATAAACATGCTCATCTATGAGAGACCACAAATCATATATCTCGTTGAGCAATGGATAAGAAACTCAAGCATCCAATAGCCTACTCATAGATAACAACATCAAATGCATCTCCAACATCATGAAAACTCAACCGTAAACCTCTCTCCATAGTAGTGGAAATAGATTTGCAGAATTCGAGGCCAAAATGCTGCAACAATGTGTCAATATATATAATATATTTTGAGAGAAATGTAGTCCACCATCAACTTGCATGAACGCAATGCCCAAATTATGATGCAAGTGCCCCAAATCTCGCATCTCAAACGAGGCATGCAAATCATCCTTAAACTTAATAATATGCTTCTCAATAGGACTACTGAGTATCATGTCATGAACATAGATACCAATGATGAGAAGAACATCATTTTCATGCTTAATGTATAAGGTGTTGTTATTTGGACTATTCTCAAAAACATGTGCAATCAAGTAGGCATGTATCTTTTCATATCAAGCACAGGCTACTGCTTCAAACCATACAATGCGGTTTCATCCTGCACACTTTGTTTTCATGTCCTTTTTGCACAAACCACTTGGCTGAAAAACATACGCTTCTTCATGCAAGTCACCATTCAGAAATGCAAGTTCAATGGCCAAATGATGTACGTTCTAACCATGATGAGTTACAAGTGCACATATGCTATGAGCAGTAGTCATTCCGCATGTAGGTGGAAAGGTCTCATCAAGATCAATGCCTCTTTCTTGAGCATAACCTTTTTCAACAAGACTAGCCTTATACCTATCAACTGTTCCATGAGGCTTGCACTCTAGCTTATATACCCACTTAGTGTGAATGGCCTTCTTGCCACAAGGCAAGTCACATAAAGGCACGGTACCATTTTTCATAATAGCAACATATTTTGATTGCATAGTAGCCATCCAACTTTCCAAATTTTTAACTTCATCAAACAAATGGGACTCATTCTCATCACAAAGAATAGAGACATCCATAGCATAACAATATGATGCAAAAGAAGAACTATGAGAGCCTCAACAAGTATGGTATGATAAGGGTGCATCTAATTTGCTATCTCACAAAGTCTACACCAACCGTTTAGGCATTGTTTTTGCCTCGTCTATATCAGTTCTCTCATCAATACATGCACCATGTGAACCTGCATTAGAAATGGAATGATCTGCATCAGAATGGGAAAGTTGTAAAGGCTAAGAAATTGCCACATTTGGACGAGCACTAGACTATCCACATATAAAAAGAGGTAGGAAACTATCATACACATCTTTGGAGGTAAGTGATGTCTCCTTAGTACATTAAAGTAATGGTTGAATAGCATCTTCCACAAACAAAACATCACAACTAACCAAAATGCATTTAGTATGTGGATGATACAGACGATAGCCTCTGCTTTCATAGTTGTACACAACAAAAGTACATTTCACTACTTTATCATTGGATTTCCTACATTGTTGTTCAGAAAATAATACATATGCCAAACAACCAAAGACATGCAGGTAAGAAACACATAGCTTGCAACCATGTCAAGCCTCATATGGAGTGATAGAATGCACTCCGTTAGTGGGACACCTATTAAGGACATACAATGCACACATGACAACCTTAAACCAAAAACTTTGTGGTAAATCCTCACTCTTGACCATGCACCTCACCATCTCCATGAGTGACTTGTACTTCCTTTCAATGACTCCATTTTTTGGATGTGTATATGGCAGTGTACACTAATGTTTTATCCCACATTCAGCTTGAAATTCATTCAAATCAAGAGAGATGTATTCCCCCCTCGATCAAAATAGAGGGTGCCCATTTTACATGCTAATAGATTTTCAACCAAAAGGAGAAATTGTTTGAAGCACATACACTTTAGACTTTGCTTTCAATGGATATAAGCATGAATGCCTAGAAAATCATTAATGCAAGTCACGGAGAAAGATCCCAAACTAAGGCATTTGCATAGGAATGCTAACATTAATATGAACAAGCTACAATTTCTGAGTAGATCTTACTGAACCATCTTTTGGGAAGGAGGAACAATGTATTTTGCCCAAGATACAACCTTCATAGACATGTTTACCAGGTGCCTTGAGTTTGGGCTGAGAGGGCACCATTTTAGATTTCTAAAATCATAGAAATCTTGTAGCAAAGCTTTGCATTTGACATAACTTGAGAATCTTGAACTCCACATGTTGTATCATTCATAGATTTTGAATAATCTGTGAGCTTATAAAGCCCATGACACAAAATTCTAGAAGAAATAATGATGTCACTTTCATAGACCATAAACTATACATCTTTCATCAACGAATCTCAGAACCAAGCCAATCTTGGCTAATGTTGAAACTGATAAAATAGCTTCATCCTTGGCATGAATAAAGCATCCAAAAATGTAAAAGAACTACCATTAGGAGCATTCAAAATGATCTTAGCAACTCCCATGATTGGATAAGAGAATTTGTCAGCACATGTGACAATATTCCATGGAGGGGTAGGCTCAAGTGAAGTGCAGAAAGTATGTTGTGAGGTAATATGTTTGGTTGCCCCACTATCAAAGTAACAAACATATTAGTCTACTATAGACATACATTGTTCATGCAAAAATGGGTCGTAGCTGCAAACAGTAGTAAATGCCCATACTTCATTCTATACAAGATTTGTAGACTTTGATTTGGGTGTAGAGGCTTCTACAAAAACCATTCAACCCTCTTATTTCTTTGCCTCAGCAAGTGTTGGATAATTCTTTATGACATGATTAATTACTTTACAATATTTGCAAAAGAAATTCTTTTATTTTGTTTTCTTCTTATCTAGCTCATCCTTGTTTGATTGTGCAAACTAAGAAGGTTTTTTCTTACTAGTAGATAAGGCTCCATTTACCTTTGCCCACTTGACTAGCAAAGAAAGTTTGATCTACAACATGCATAATGGACCTGTTCTACCTAGAATCACCTTCCTGCAACATAAGAGCAACTAAATCCTCAAATGTTAAGGGATTTGGATTGCCTTTTGCAACAAGACTACAATTACAACCACCACGTGCTTGAGAGATGACTCTCCTCCCAACCAAATGCCTCTATATATAGCTCTCTCGAGGGGACTACCTTCTTGGGTAGATTGATACGAATCATCCATGTGTCAGCCATGTAACTCCATGTGCACCATGTGTCCTAGTTAACTCGAGTTAATTCAAGCGGATGCTTCTAGAAGGCTCTAGATCTCTTTGGGCAAAATACTCTCTCCATGTCCCCCATGGGGATTGAACCCAAGACCTCCCCCTTCACATCCTTGAGATAAACCACTAAGCTAAGTGGATCACTTGTTCACAAGAGCACAAGACCTCCTAGTAAGTCTACACTCAAAATCTTTGGTCATATACACGGATGACCAAACGATGTCCAATTTCACATGTGTCTGAACCTGCCAGACCCCTAGATCATAAACTTACTTTATTACATTCTTGCCCCCTTGGAAAACATTTTCGTCCTCCAAAATACAGCAATATATCTACTGTAGGCAACCCCTGAGCCTCATGTTAAAAAACTAGAAGAACATGGTCATGTTCTGGAACTGGTAGAACATGTCTCATCTCTATGGTGGCATCCCTACCCAAATGATTCAAAACACTATCTCACTTTGCACTTTGATACACTAGTCGAAGTGCAAAGTAGTCAATGAATAATAAGGGTGGATCTCAAATCATCCCTAGCCTATTCACAGTTTCTCAATGTGCGATCTAGGATCAAACATGTGAATTGGGTGGATTCAAATTACTAGTCCATTTCTAGGCATCACTGGTGCATGGACTTAGTAACGAAGGTAAGATTCTTATCCATCAAAAGACTTTGAGAACTTTTGATTCACTTGAATTTGATTTATAGCACTTAACATTTGGTTGTCTCAAACATCTAACTTGGATGTTTGTTAAATGGTTTTCTCTTATCCAATAGTTATTTGCTTTTTTCACCTGACTAGAGGACTACTTTGTCCAAATGGGTTAAAAAATCATTCGTAAATTGTAAAGGATAATTTACCATTTACTTTGAGTCAACCAGAGTATAACTTGAACAGTTCAAATTAAAAATCAAAATTGTCCAACTTAGGACTCTTTTCTCAAAGACTTGAGCTAAAAGGTCTTGGTAATTGTCAATCTGTTGAGCGATTCCCAACTTCTCTATTCTAGAGTATACTGGACTCTAGGAAATCATTTATGCTATAACTTGAAGCAATTTTAAATGAATAAGTCAATCTTGGACTTATCGTCTTTTAATATTTGAAAAGTTTCTTGTACAAAACATCTATCTAGGATGTTCAATTTAGTTATCTAGTTCTCACCGGCTAACCCTAGTCTTTTCAAAGGAATCACATACCATATCTGAGCAAACTCCAAAAGATTTGGAAAGCAGAAACAAATAACTAAAACTCTATCCAACCAATTCATACTTCGAAGACACGTAAACTTTCTATGAGTCAAATTCTAGACGACTTAGGACTTTAACTTCTCAAAGATCTGTTTCAACACGGTATTGAAGCATTTTTCTATCTTTAAGAAAAATATGTTGGATTCTCAAAAAGATTCAAAGCAAATCAAAAGCATCATTCAACCACAAGATACTAGTGTGGTAACCAACATCAGTGTGTCAACCCATTGAGGTTCTATTGATGAGTTTTGAGTTCAAATAATGCTTCACTTGAAACTAAGTTCAGGTCATATTCAATCTTTTTGACTCCTTACTCGGAATGCAATTCTTAAGCATTGCTTTTGAGTCAAAGAATTGAATTTGCCAAGTTACACTACAAACTTGGTGCTTGACTTAGTCAATCCAATTCTTAGTTGAAAGGATCATTTCATTGTCAAAGTCCTACTCTTTCAAAAATTTATGGAACATTCCCCGATTTAACAACACTTTATCTTGAAGTGTTTCAAGAAGAACTTGGAAGTTACTTACTTCATATCTTCTGTTTCCTTGATCTAGAAGTTTATCATGAAATATCTTGACATAGTACTTTTATCCTCCTTGAATCTAAACTCCATCTTTGAAGTTTAACTCCATTGAGGATCAAACTTAACTTCAAGATCCGATCTAGTACTAAAAAATAATTATCATCCCACGGTCCAATGCCCCATACCATCTTTCCTACATCAATCTGAGTTTAAAATCGGGTGTCCCATACCACCCTATTTTATATTCACATTAATGTCTGGGTGATACTTATCCTAAAGTCAAAACATTTCTTGATAGAGTACCTTCTTGCTTCAATTCTTTATGAAAATTTTGAAGTTTCAGGCATTACCTCTAACTAGATATTCTAGGTTTTTATTCCTTCACATGATCATCTCATAATCATGTGCTTTGCCTTAGAAACTTGAAAACCTCTTGACATAATATGAATTCTTCTTTGCTAGGGTTTTCCAATGAGAACCAATCAAAATTTCAAGTACTTGAAGTTTCAAAAATTTCAAGTTCAATTGGTTTATCCTTGATCAATTTGTAGTGACAAGAGATTTTAACTTCTTGTCTTTAGATTCGTTTCTTTGCTAATGCTTTAGGTACCTACCCCATGGAATTTATATAGGAATTCCTCTACTGCTTAAGTCTTAAGCATCCGCTCATGCTCTTTGGATTTGTACCAAAATCCATTTAAGGATAGGTAAACTTTTACGTTACACCTTCCACAGACTTATTTACCATTGATACGGTTGCAGACTACATACTTAGAATATCTATTCTGTTCAAACTTTGAACAACTTACTTTTTTCACAATTTTCCAGTGGATAAATGGAATCTGAGTGAATAATTCCCAAAAGAATTTTTATTGCCAATACTTGGGCAATCCATAGAGTAGTTCCAATCGCACATTCTTGGACAATCATGGCCAAGATTGATCAAGTCTAGTTAAACTTGGAAATAGAATAAAGACTTAGTCTTTATTTTTAAGATCTCCTAAACTATCTAAAGCTTCTTTGCTTACCTGCAGGGTTTTTAGAGATCTTTTCTTGAACTTCAATCGAAGCATACTTTGATGGCTCTTAGATTCCAATGCTAAGAATCGTTGATATACGTTTAGGTTATATCGCTATTTGGACTTAAGTACTGATATCAATGGTTTAGGAACTGCTGGGAACTACTTGCTATAAGACTTACTCGAAAGATTCAAGTCTTACATCAAGGGAGACTTTTCTTTCAAAAACTTGTTGATTCCTATGTCCTGTAATCCTTTTTGCATAAGCATGATAATGCTTGAATGTCTTGAACACTTTTGATTTGTCCTTGATTACATATAGAGTAATCCATCTGGTTGCATCATTAGCAAATAACACATAATATCTGGATCCATTTATGTTATAGTCCCTTGAAGAGCCCCACACATCTGTATGAACCAACTCAAGCATGTTTGAATACTTGTATCCTGATTCGTTGTATGACGTTTTGTGTGCTTTACCTAATTTACAAGCTTCACACTTGTACACCATATGTTGACCTTCAACATTTGGAAATCCAAGCACTACATCATGATTTGACATTTATTTTATGGATTTCTCATTGAAAATGACCTAAACTTTTATGCCATAGGTCTAACGCAGACATCTCTTGACTTCGATAAGTAAACAATGCATGTCCCACATTACCTTGGACTTTGAGAGTAAAAAGTCTTCCTTCTTTTTCACGTGCAATAATGCTTCTATCCACACACATACATATGCATACACACACATATACACACATAGACACACACACACATACACATAGACACACACACATATGCACAAATACACACACATATACACACATACACACATAATGTTGCATACACACATGCACACATAATGCATACACATGCAAACACATATACACATACATATACACACACATACATACATACCCACACATACACACACACATACACACACACACATACACACACACACATACACACACATATATGCATACACACACACATGGAGAGACAAGCACACACATACACATACATGCATACATATGCATACATAATGCATATGCATATGCGTACATACATACATACATACATACATACATACATACTTACATGCATACACACACATATGCATACATAATGCACATGCATACATACACATACATAATGCATATGCATACATACATAATGCATACACACACATATGCATACATAATGCATACACACACACACATATGCATACAGACATGCATACACATACACACATAGACACATACACACACATAGACACGTACACACACATAAACACATACACACATACACACTCATAGACACACACACATACACATAGACGCACACACACATACACACACATTTACACACATATACACACACACATACACACATAGACACATACACACATAATGATGAATTCACACACATACACATGCATACACACATACACACACATATACACACACACATACACACATAATTGCATACACACACATAGAGAGAAATACACACACATACACATACATGCATACATATGCATACATAATGCATATGCATATGCATACATACATACTTACATGCATACATACACATACATAATGCATACACACACATATGCATACATAATGCATACACACACATACACACACCTATGCATACATACATGCATACACATACACACATAGACACATACACACACATAGACACAACCACACACATAAACACATACACAATCATAGACGTGTAGTGACACATACACATAGACACACACACATACACACACATATACACGCACACATACACACATAGAAACATACACACATAGAAACATACACACATAATGATGCATACACACACATACACATGCATACACTTACATATGCATACATAAATGGATACACATACACGCACATTAATCATTATAAAGAGAATTCTTCTTAACCTACCCCCCTCCAATATATTCTTCTTAGTTTCTGATAAGGTTCTACATATCTCATGAGTTTGTATATCAATAAATGTTCAATTATATTCATCATCTAGCTAAATTCTAACTTTCATGTTTCCTTATCTTGTTGCAATTAGAATCTTCTTCTTTCTATTATTAATTTTTCATTCTTTATTCTTCCTCTGGTCTCCTTTTTTCTACGTCTTGGTATTGTTTCTTCTTCCCGCTTCTTAACAATTCTTCATTTAGAAAGATTCCGCCCCCTTCGTAAGAAGAAATTGTTCTTTAATAGATTTCCTAGCCCGAGTAACCTCTATGGATTCGCCGTCATTTGCATTGCATGAACTTGCTCAATTATATGACTTCTTGGGTGAATAGCTCAACGTCACATGTTTGCATTTACATTTCTTGTAAAAACTTTTCTCGTGAATGATGAGATGCTCTCTATGATTAGGAAAGATATCAAATTGGATATGCACTTCCAAAGGACCATTCAACAGATCTTACCACGTTAGCTTCCATGCATTTGAAGAGAAAGTACCAACCATATTGGAGGGGGTACTTCTACAAAGTTTACTAATTATATATTTGTGATTGAATAATTTTTTTATCTCTTAGGATCTGAACTTTTCATTGACCTTGTCAAATTCCTTAATTTAGGACAGTTGGCTTGCAATATCCTTGGTAGGTAGGACCAAATGTGGATTCTCAAAATTTTTTCGGGACTAATAAGTAAGCCTTTGGGTTACTCACTAACTTTCTACAAACTCCAAAGTACAAGAGTGAGGGGTTGAATCCTATATTTCACACTTATTTAGGCATTGATGACATACCATTACTGTACTTGCATAGGTTAAGGATACAAGATACATCAAAGACCACTCCTTGAAAGATCCAATGCACTAGCAGAGAACCATGAGGTTATTCCCATACTCGTAGATTGGTCATATGAGAGGTGTAAGGACCTTATAGATGGTTATCGATGTCATCATGGGTAGTGGCTCAATGGGATCCCCGACTTGTTATTAGAGCATTTTGTAGAGAAAGGGGGGAGAGAGAGAGAAAGAGAGAGATAAAGAGAGGAAGAGAGAGTAAGTATTGTATGCCCTCTTCATGTTCACGAATTTATGACATTTGTCAATTGTGAATGTTTCATGTTCACGAATTTATGACATTTGTCAATTGTGAATGATAGAAAGAAAGAGAAGGTTCGTGCACGAAGGAGAAAACCTTCTCCCTATATATGTGTGCAAAGAAGAGTACATAATAATAGGTCAAACGAATAATTTTTGTGGACATTCGTCTCTACAAAGCTTTCTACATGCTAACTCCTTACCCATGCCTACCTGTGTGTACACATGTAAACAAATTGTTCTAGACATGCCTGAGTAGATAGAGGGCTGCCCATGTAGACAGGGAAGAAACACTAACTCTTATCCTCTCCCCCTTCTTGCTTGCATTCTGTTTTGTTTCTGAGGCTGATGTCTGACATGTTCCTTGTGCATAAGGACTCTTATGATCTTAAGAAACTCTTTTGTAAGGTGAGTATTTCTTTCTTGACTTCAATATCGAAAAACAAGATGGATTTCCTTCTAGGCTCTCTACAAGATGGTCTGGGTCTTATTCACAATGTTGACCCAACTTATAAAAGGAGAAGTAAGATCTTTGAATGCATCTTGATAGGTAGGTAAAATTTCTTGTTGAACTGGAGTGAGGGAAAAAACTATGGGCTCAACATGGAAAAATGGAGATTTCTATTTCTTAAATAATATTTTAAATGTAAAAACTCCGGGGAAGTGTTAAGGGACAAAAATTTCTATGTGGTTGGAGAGGGAGGCGAACGCAACGTTATCGATGTAACACTCATAAAGGTATTCTCTATCAAGCCTAGCCTTATACAAATAAGAACCATCATGGAGGTTCAACCATAGATATGCTTGAGAGTCTTGACCAAAATATTATGGAGGTCAAACTTATACGCACAATTCTTCTCCAACCCATCAATAACCTGACCTCTCCAGCCCCACCTATCAGAGAGAACTTCCACCAAGTTAAAATAACACAAAGTATAATGATTGTGGCTAAGGAATCCATAGGCTGCCTAGTTTTGCAATGCATGAACAAGTTATACGAAGAAGGAAGATTGCAGGGTCATAAGAATTGTCTTCACACGAATACGGTGCCTAGAATATATATATATATATATATATATATATATATATATATATATATATATATATATATATATATATATATATATATATATATATATATATATATATATATATATATAACATAAGTACACATATAACACACATGTGCTCACACACACACACACATATATATATATATATATATATATATATATATATATATATATATATATATATATATATATATATATAACCAAGAACATTTACAGAGAAAGACAGACATCGTATACATGGATGAAAAATGAAAGAGATAAAGATAAACGGATAAGATGTGATATGAAAGTACCTTTCGTTTTTTTTTCTCTCTTCATCTCTCTCTCTCTCTCTCTCTCTCTCTCTCTATATATATATATATATATATATATATATATATATATATATATATATATATATATGTGGGGGAGAGAGAAAGCAAAATCAAGGAAACTGAATTTCTTTGTCTCACTCCTACTTCATTCGTCACTTTCATCACGCTCAGTCTGTAGCCATTCTTTTGTTTTAGACTGTCTGTTGATGTAATGAGATTGTACGTACTCCCATGGACGCCGTTGATTCCTAATTTTCTCGATGTTTAAGTCACGCCGAGGGTAAAAGTGTGTTCAAATATCAAAGCCGAATCTGTATTTCCATATTGCCAAAGTGTGGAAGGGCTTTCTTGTAGGATTGAAACATAATGTTTTGGCTCTATGAAAGCTAAAACATAATGATAACGTTTACTTATCCTGAAAGTGATTTCATAAAAGTGAAAATAAAAAACATGAACATATGCTCTGAATTAACTAATAGAGACATTTTACAAAATGCCATTCGTAGCTACTTAGAGCTTTAGTAAGAAAAGACTATAAATAAAAGAAGATAAAAGCACGCCTTCCTACACATTGGTTGAGTAGAACCAATAGGTCTCACAATAGTGTAGCAAGATTTGAGAGGACTATTACTTTCCGCCTGTTTGTCTCTCTCTATCTCTTTTGAAATTATGATTCGTTTTCTAGACCTTAAACCCTAGAAAGGAAGAATGATGTTCCACCAAAAGGTTGTCAGATTTCCAAGACAACGTAAAAGTTAGGGCATGAGATCGAGAAATGATTTTGTGAAGGAAACAAAACATAAAAAATCAACGTTACAGGTAAAACCGTAACCTCAAATGTTGTTGAGGAATTTAAGTGAGAAGGTACTCTATAAAAATATATTTGGACTTTAAGATAACTATCTCCCACATATCAATGTGAATATAAAATAGGGTGCTCTCGGACATGAGACTTTATGTTTAGGTTTATATACGAACTACGGTATGGGACATCATACCATCAGATGATAAGTATCTTTTAGTCCCATAATAAATTTCAAAGAAAGATTGGATCCTGAAGGAAACTAGAACTTCAATGTAGAAGTTTAAATTCAACAACGTAAACATATGATATGGAAATACACTTCAAGCTCAAGAGAATTCGATAATCATGAACTAACTAAGTTCTAGGATTTTCATTTTTAAGTCAAGTTATGATCACTTCAAAATACTGTTTTGTTTCAAAAAGATTTGATGAATTTCTAAAGGATTAAAATGTTGACATGATTCTTTCAAGTAGTTTGAAAGACCCGGTTAATAGTGCTACTTTGTGACATCAATATCTTGCATAATAATTAATAAGAATTGCATTCCACGTAAGGCGTCTTAAAAGATTGTAAAGAAAAAGATTAACTTAGTCTTAAGTAAAGCATTAGTGTTTGGAGTATCAAAAACGTATCATCAATAGAGGCACACTCACTCAACACTTACATTATAAACCGTGTAAACATTTTCTCTCTTAATTATGTTTATCCATTACTTCACGTAGTTGAATTTAACTCCCATAATATATTCGGGAATACTCATGTTTCCTATTATGACTTAGCCAAGAGTCTTGCATTCTTCTTTTCCTTGATCACTTTTTTGAATTCTAGTTTCTTCGATTCTTCTTTTCATTCTTGTATGCTCAACATTACATGGCCTACTTCACCTCTCCTTGACTTTGTTTAGATTCCTTCTAGTGATGGACTTTTTATTCTTATTCATGGATCCTATTATGGTTCTTGTGTCATTATTGATATCCTTGGATCAAGCAACTAAATTTTTATATTGGTTATCTCATGCACCTCCTCTTTATCGTCTTCTAAAACAAACTTTGATTTTTCCTAAGGTTTACATGTATAAAACATTCTATGTCATGATAATTTTCATTTTATGGAGTTCACGTTTAAACATTATAAACTTTCTTTGTTGTTTTGAAGGAATTTCATAACAAACGTGATGTGCTTAACACAAAAAAAATCAATTATCAAAATGGTACTTAAAAACTCATGATGCATAGGTTCATATATACCCCTACTGAAATATGATGCTCCAATCATTACTAGATGTTTGAGCACTACATCTTGTTGCTGACAATATTCGTCAGGAGTCTGTTGCTGCTCATTGTGAATCATCTCCCACTCCTCATGATCTAACAACACATGCTTTGGTAAGCCTCGTCTCAAAGCATCACGAGCATGTGATTGGGGATGGGACAACACCTCATTTGCCATATGCTAAATCCACTTTAAGCTGACAATAGGGTGCCCAGGTGTTGGCCATTACTTATGATAGATGACCTCTATAATGTGATTTTTGCAATCCTTGTCCTGTTCACTCCATTTGACCATGATAGAGTGTCCAAATTGTATGGAGCACAATTGTTGTATGCATTGATGCATGGCCTTTCTTGTGGCATCCATCACTAGAGCTCCATCACATGTACAATACACCTTGGATTCGTCATGTTCATGAGCACCCCAAGGTGTACGTGGTTTACTATGTGGTTTACCCACATTTGAGGTAATCACTCTAGGAGTAGAGGTGCATGACACAACATCCATCACACTACCTCCACACCATCCACCTCCTCCAAATACACCATAGATCCACCTTTGGAACTTGCTCCACCAAAACGTGACCTTAATTGATAGGGTGGACGAGACAAGCTAGCACCTATATCGTGCTCTAGCATTGATTACATACTTCCACTACTCAATCCACTAGGGGATGGCTCATGGTGGATTCATAAATCTAGGAGTGCCTCCGAAGAGAGTAGTACCACCAAAGGGAGGAGTACTAGTGAGAGTAGTCCCACTAAAGGGAGTACCGGCTATCAGAGTAGTCCTATCAAAGGGAGTGTTGCTGGTAGCAGTGCCACTCATGGGAGTAAGGCCATGGGCATTGCTACCGTGAGTGATCTAGTATTGAGAAACTCGAGCCATATAAGTGGGAGGTGCTTGAGATAAAAACTTCATAAACTAGTCCTTTGTCATGCAATGCGGAGTGAACAGTGGACTGTTTCCCATCATACTCTACAAAAGAAAACTCAAATAATCAACATATGATAATATAGTGAACAAAAATAAATATGTACAAGTATTTGCTTCATAAATCCTCTATTCTAGCATCCCCTTGGAGACGTGATGTATAGAGGATATCTATCTCTACATTGGTGACTTTGAGACCTCTTGGTTTGGCCACCCCTTTTTGATCATCATCATCCTCGTACAACATATCATTTGTTATCTCATAATGTACCTCATCCTCTTCAAAGACCACTTCTTCTTGAACAAGGATGTCTTCTTCCTTGACTACCAAATGCACCACAGAGTCCACTCTAGATGGAATTTCTTCTACCTCTACGTCCTCACAAATTTTTCTACTACAAGTAGAGAATTGTAAAAAAAATAGGCATAGTGATTCTTTCAAAATCTAGCATAAAGGGAACTTGCTCATAGATTTTGGAAAGTAAAAATGTGTCTCTTTCATCTGTCCATAGTGTTGTGGAGTGTACCTGAAGCAAACCACTTTTCTCATGCCTCATTGTTGGGTTTCTTCTAGCAGCGACTACATTGATTCATTTCACATCTAGCAAAAAGTAGTCAAACATCCTAAACAATAGCAACAACATAACTTGGATCACTCCACACTTCTCAAGCTGTTGAGCATTGTCATCTCTTCCACTAGCTCTACCTTTTATAGAAAGTTCACCATCAATCCATTATCTAAAGTAGACCTATTCTCATCGATGTGTCGATACAAAACCATAATGCAGTGTATTTGTAATACTCCCAATCACACCCCTTTGGGAGTTTCTCCTCTTCTTTAGAGATATCATCTCCCATTGCCTATCCTTGTGAGACAGCTGTATGTAGCCATCGGGTCCTTGGAAAGGGTGGAAGAGATTAAAGACTTTCTATAACAAGAAAAATGGGAGTGAAACAAATCTTTGGAAACTAAGATATTTCCTTTGCGTTTGACTCCTTAGCAAGCTCATATCTATCCAAACACTTGTGCATGGGATCCGAGTTAACAATGCAAAAACTCATTGCCCTTGCTCTAGAACTTGCATCCATTTTTCTTTGCATCCATTTACCTTGAGGATCATCACCTATGAGACAAACATCTTCATCATCATTCCATAAGCGAGGCATTTTTGGGTCCAAAATGCATGGGAACTCTATTATGAGTACAAGAGACCCTTTTATGAGCCACCCCTCTACCATGATGCCCTTTGGACATGCTCTCTGATGAACAAACCAT
>MU260244.1:45000-177500 GCA_020310875.1 Ceratopteris richardii | reverse complement strand
GGACAAGCACAAATTGGACAATACTAGGATGCACTTCAACACAAGGGAAAGTGTTGATTTTTTGCTCTCGGGTTTTTAAAACATGCCATCACTATACGCGATAGAATAAGCATCGGTAAAGTGTGAGTATTTCTAGGAATATATTGACACTTATACTGACATCTATACTATCACCTATAACAATGCATACACTGATGGCTATATTTTTTGGTGCTTATAGTAGTGATAAGCTCTCAATAGTTATATCGACAGCCAAGTGACCAATGGTATGCCTAGCATGATTCTTCTAGATATTTCCAACAGTCAAACTGATGTCGGGGTACGGCCATCAATATGGGTAGCATCAGTATGCCCTTCATATGTTGTAGTGTATGCCTACAATTTATGAGATCAATTTATTGCTTAAGTTTTTTCCATTTATTTCTTCCCTCAAATATTATATCTTGATTTTTTTATCTTTGGACTATAGTCTATGGCTTGTATAAATTTATACACAAAAAAGTTCAAGAAAATAGAGCAATCCATGAATTCTCATGGTCCGAATCACTTGAATTGACCATGTCTTGTATTGCATCTTGAATTTATTGATCTGATGTGCTTTTTCCTTCAAATGCATTATCTTGATCTCTTTTTCTCTTACTTGTAGTATGTGGCCCATATAAATAACTTTCTTATAAAATAGAAAGACAACCAATTCAAGCAAATAGAGCAATCAAAGACCTTCTGATGGTCCTAATCGCTTGAGTTTTTTCATGTCTTGTATTTTCCATTGAGATATGCTTCTTCCACCAAATGTTTTAACTTCATCCATTTTCCTCTTACCTATAGTCTATGGCCCATATAGGTTGTTCTTGACGAAAGAAAATACATGAAGAATCCAAGCAATTAGGGAAATTTGAGAACCTTTGATTGCCTTTATCACTTGAAATTGTCCTCTCTTGTACCTCATCCACAATTTACTATTTTGAAATACTTTTTCCCTAAAATGCTATATCCAGAATTGTAAAGCTTTATAATTTATCTTTATCTATCCATATAAATTAGTTGTTACCTATGTTATTAAGTAGGAGAAACTCTTTGAGCAGTAGAAACTTTCCAAGAACAATGAAATAAAGCATAAGGAAGCCATTATGAGCTTGAATAGCGCAATCAATGAATATCCAAAAAAGAATGTAAGTGAAAAAAATATTTAGCACTCAATGTATGTGTTTTCATTCAAGATGAAATAATATCATTTTTGGTGGACAATAAAAGGAAAGATTGATTATTACATTCTCAAAGGTTGGAGCTTGATCAATTTAGGTGGGAGGTGACTAATGCAAGATAATTTTTTCTCCAATCTAATATTTACCATTTTACCATCAATCGAGAATGTAAATTGGTGAAACCTCATCAAGGTAATCTAGAAGCTCTCTAACATTTTTGAAGTTCCAATTCGAAGTGAAACTTAATTTCCTATGTTCAAAATCAACATGCATTAGGAATTGTAATTCAAATTTTGGATTGCTCTCTTCTAGATCGAAGGGTATCTAGTCTCAAAGCTTTTTCTTCCACCTTATATAGTCATATACTCACACTATAGATTGTTGAGATTTCCAATACTAAATTGAATGAGAATTGAGACTAACTTTACATAAAATGTACCCTAGATTTTGAATTTCTTTGCTATTCCATTCCTTACCTAAAACATCATCAATCTCTGAAGTAGAAACTCTCCTACTCAACCAAATTTTTTTCTCTTTTCCTAATAACATGTTTTTGAATCATGCAGCATAAAAGTGAAGATGAAAAAACCATTGAATTGTTTGGGTTGGTGACCTTGCCACCTCCATATGCATTCCTCCCTATTGGTGCCTGATATTCTAGAAAATAGAGAATAATTGCATATTAGTGAAATTTGTAACAAATTTTCTACATACATTAATGTTACATAGTCCTTATGAAGGACTTTGAATGTTCTTGTTAAACATTCAACCCGTTGCAACTCTAGTGATAGGAAGGAAAAATATCTACAATATGAATAGAGATACCTTGAAAAAAATAAAAATGAATAAAAATATCTGAAAGATCTTCATTGTAAAACCTCACTTATAGAACGATGAAAAATGTTGATGATTTTATAGCACCAGATCCTTAACATTATACACATGTTGAAATCTTACAAAGCAACTATGTCTTCTTAATTTGAAACAAAAGATACAACCTTTCCAAATGATTTTTTGTGTCTTCTCTTTCAGCTCAGTTCACTATATGGGCACCTCAGAAACTAGATAACATGTTCCCCTAATCATTTATCTAGCAGAAAAGAGGTTTCCATAAGGAATATTCTCTTCTATTGTAAATGTGACATGAAGCTAAATGATTGGAAGGAAGATGTGAAATAGAAGCCATTCAAGCATTCATAGAATAGAGAATGTTGAAAGAAAACACAAAAACTCAAAAACTTCAAAGGTATTTATAGAAAGAAAGTTTTTTTGTACGTGTACAGGCGAGACTAAGAAACTCTTGAGTTGATGTATGAAGTGTGTTAAGAAAATGATAGAATTTTATGAAAAAAAATATTTCATATCTTCAACTATCTTTTTTGTCTTGAAAATCAAAACATTTCCATTCATTAGTGTGTGAGAATATTCATTTTCTTATGAAAAAAGTATATCACATGAAACACAAGTAATTTTTCTCCTTACTAATAATTTAAGATCATATCTATTAAAAAAGAATCCTTTCTTCATAGGATTAAAAGAGATGGCAATGTGATACTTTTCTACACATGGAAACACTCTATCTGTGAATTTTTATAATTTCCAACTAGCAAAGAGCCTCCTTTCAGCCATTTTTGGAATAATGAAGTACATAAGCACTTGATTGATTTGCCTTCTAAATGTAGTCCAATTGAAAGTATTTGTTATGTAGTTATGATGACTTAAGAAAAAAGGATCATGTTAGAATAATATCATTAAGAGATTTCCACTCATAGTTCATATACATTTATGGTACATAAGACATAGGTATCCATGCCTCCATTTTATGCCTCTTCTATGACTAAAATCTGATTAGCTACTCTTACAAGGCCCAAGGGGGGTTCATTATTTTCTAATGCTTATGGCTAACTTGCAGCATACTTTGATCTCACATATTTTGTTGTTATAGAATCTGATCTTAGCATCTAGCTTGTATCCATTGATAGGGAAATTGTTATGCATCAACAAATTTATAAAAAGAAACAACTTAGACTTTTTTTTGGACGACTGTATACCCATGTCAATAGTAGTGAAAAGAGGATTTTTATTCTCAATTGAGTAGAACCCCATGGGATGTTTGAGATATGAATGTAACACAAAGCTAATCATGGAGTATGTAATTTCTTCGTTGAGTTGATTGGTGCACTCTCAATCTATCTACTTAAAGTGATCTATTAGGCCAGGCTCCCTAATGGCCTTTCTCTTTACTATTGCAACAAAGGATCTCATTTGCATTGTGAAGCATCAATTCGATAGAGGCCATATTATTGGTCTCTCTTCCTTACATACTATACACATGATGAGACACTTTTTCAATGAACAAAAATGTGAACACATAATTTTTTCCCATGGTGTGTACCATTTACTTCTATAGATTACTACTACACTTTATTCCTTCAGCGTATTCCAATGCATAGAACTTTCGCATAACATTGGCATCATTGGATTTCTTGGCACCCATGGCTTGCATGGCTCCCTTTTCATGGTTGGCTAACCAAGAACACTTTGTAATTGAGGAGTGGCAATAAGGGCTCGCTTATTTAACAAACAAGAGGTTAGAACCCAGAAATTTCCACCCAAGGGTCGTGTTAGAAAGAAACAAAGTAAAATTTGAATGGGGTTTAGTGCAATACCAACAAAAACATGCACTTTTACATTCACCAATTATGCAATTTCTAGATTCTACACAACCTTTCCATCTAGTTGTACATGCCAATGGCTCAAATATTCGTGCAGTAACTAATCAAACCATCTCATTTTATATTAGGACACTTAAGCCTTCTAAGACGACTTGGAGAACATACAATAACAAAATTCTAGCTATTGTGCATGGATTTAAAGATGGTAACACTAAATAACTTGTGTAAAAGTTCTAATTCAAACAAAACAAGAGGCTATTAATTATTTATTAGTTCAAATATTGAATTTTAATTGATATATTAAATGAACTTCCGTTATTCACAATTTTCAGCCTATGATTTATTACCAACCTTGCAAAGATAATATCATAGGCAATGTTCTTAGCCATTTTCCACATTTTGTTTCTATCCATAAGCTTTTTTCTATTTGTATTCATTATATGATTCCAACATATGCCTCAAAATCGTACTTCTCACGTGCAAGAAATGAGTTTGAAAATTATGCAGAATCTACTAATCATCATTAAACTTTCCATTATGGTTTCATGTATTTTAAACAAAAAACATGCATTGCTTAAGATTTGGAGGATTTTTTTTTTAAGATATGCATGAATCACCTTATATAATTCATCAAGGCATAGAAAGCACTATTTCTACCTATAAATATTTCTTTTTCTGGCCAACTATTGAAAAGAATATTGCACATTTTGTTTTAGAATGCATTCTATGTTGGCATATTAAGCATCATCATGGTAAAGATTTTGGACTATTAATGCCACTACCTATGCTTCATGAGCCATGCAAACAAATTTATATTGATTTGATTACTTCATTTTGTATGGCTTTGCCTCAAAATGATATCTCCAAGTAAGTACTTTCCAATTTCAAGTTCAAGTTCTAGTCTTGCCTTTTATTCTAGTATCCTAGACATCCTTGTAATAGAAAGTATAACTATGAAATCTTTTCTAATCTAGTCAGAGGGCCCAATCTAGTGCTCCTGGGACATTTTTGGCAGGACTACCACATCAAGTTCAGGTCCATAATCATGGATTCCATATCCATAATCGGAAAGATCGAATATAGTTTGAATGATATATCTAAAAAACTTTAAGGTCTTGAAAGGAGGATAGAATAAGGTGATCGCTCACTTGTAGAAGTTGCATTAGACTTCAATTTATCCTTCTTGAAGGATCCACATATCAAGATGAATACGTAGTTAATCAACTTCAAAGTGGTCTAAGAAATTAATTAAAGGATCATTTACTCTCTACTTCACAGGTAAGTAATTTAGATGAGGTTATCAAGCAAGCAATTCAATGTGAGAATCAAGTATTCAAGGACAACCAAGTTCAAGATAAAGATGTGTTGAATACTGAAGAAAATCTTGTCCAAGTTCCTCATGTTGGTGCATTTTACCCAAGCCTACATGCTTGATATATTTGATATCATCCTCATTTGTAAGTCACATGAGTAGTCATGTGAACACCTCTTGTAAAAGAGTTCATTTTTATCTCTTGTAATTGAAAAAGGAAAAAGGAAAAGGATGGCTTACCTCATGCATGATGTAAAAGCAATTTTGTGGATCCAACTACCAAAACCCACGACTTTTTGAGCTGAGGGAATATCTCCTAACTTTGGGGATCACTTTTAGGTGGAGCCATTCGAATTTGAATTCAAAACTCCCTCCAAGAATAGCTATAAAAAGAGCAGGAAGGAAGAGGCGATTAGCAAGCCTTGTACGTGACCACTTCATGTCATTTTGTAGAGATTGAAGAGCTTACTTCATAGCTCTATAATTCTACTCCCATTGTGCAAAGATTCATTGCCAATGTGGTTGTAATCATATATGAATTTATACATTTATCATCATTCACTTCTCTGTTTTGTTCTCTGCTATACTCACTCAGAGTAGTACCTTCAGAAGGTCATATCTCGAGTTCTACCGAATCTTTCTCCCTGATTTAATGTGCGTTGGATAGCTCGTACTATCTAGTTTTTGCATATCAATTTTCAAGGTCATTGGATTTATAGTATTGGATATATCTGCATTTTACTGCTCACTGGTCTATCTCTGGGAGCCCCGAGAATGGTGGGCATGTTCCAGAAATTGATGAAACTTGTTCTCAGTGCCCAGTCCATCATTTGAAGTGTTTTAACTTGGATTGGGAAGCTTGCTAAGTCTATTTGCTATGCCCAAAAGGAATTTTTCTAATTCCTTCCAGGTTGAGAGCACTGTTCATTTTTTCCAGCACGTATATGTCCAAAAATAGCAAGTTTTGGGAGCTAGTCATTTCGCAACTAGTCTGTCTTGACTTAAACTTTTGGGATACATGTTCCAAAGTACTTGGCTGATATTTTGGTGGATTTAGGAAGCTTAAAGGGTCTACTAATCAACTCTGAAGTCTCAGTTGGCTGGTGTGAATCTGGTTGTAGCAGCACCTACTCATCTTTGGATTGCATCCACCATCTCTCTTCACAGTGGTATCAGAGCATAGTCAAGCAACATGGGAGATGGATTTCCATCAACAATTGACAAATTGGATCGAAACAAGTACCCGGCATGGTCTCTAAGGATGTAGGCTAACCTTCAAGGGAGGAATCTATATGGATTCATATCCGGAGATGAAGCAATGCCAACCATGAGGAACAAAGGGCAACCATCACATGAAGAAGTGGAAGGACTTTCGAATTGGTGTTCGAAGGATGCACTTGCAAGGTCCTATATTCTAAACTCAATCTCTGATTTTCTTTTACCTCATGTCAAGGGATGCAAGACATCAAGAGAGACCTGGAATGCACTTGCTTCTTTCTTCTCTTCCAACACTCGAGCAAGGAAGAACCAATTGTGGAAGGAGTTCACAACAATGAAGAAAAGCCCGAAGCAAAATGTGACTGATTATGTCACAAAGATGAAGGAGATTTCCGACCAACTTTGAAGCATTGGAGAGGTAATTGAAGAGGAGCAAATCATAAGACAAATCATGAATGGAATCAAAGCAGATGACAAGTGGGAGTCATTCACAACAGCCATGGATTTATACATGGATATGCATGTACCCGACCTCAACACACTCATGGGCCAACTCTTCACTCATGAAGCAAAGATTAGCAAAGGTGGTGAGTCCTCAAGAGGTAATCAAACTTCTGCCTTATATTCTGATAAAGCTAAGGTCAAGGAAAAGTCAAAGAATAGGAAGAATGAAGATGAAGGTAGCTCTTTCCAATCAAACTTTGCAGGTAGAGGAAGAGCTAGAGGAAGAGGCAGAGGTGGAAAGCAAGGCAGGGGGAGATTCCAATCATCTCAACCTTGCAATATATGTGGCTTATCTAACCATACTACTAAAGAATGTTTCAGGAATCCAAGGAACTCAAGATGAAGAGGATTCAATAGAGGTGGCTATGGATCAAATAGAGGTAGATACAATGGAGGCTACAACAACAACAACTACTACAACAACAATTACAAGAACAACAACAACTATCAAAGTGGCCATAGAGGAAGAAGAGACTACAATAACTATGCAGAGGACCAAAGTCAAGAAGATTCATTATTGATTATGAATCTATCAGCGAAGAAGGGTAAGGATGATGATCACATATTTTATATTGATTCAGGATGCTCGAACCATGTAGCAGGAAATGTGGCTTTACTTTCTGATTTGGAAGATCCTCATAACAAGCATGAAGTGCAGACAAGAGATGACACAAAGAACTCAGTGGAGAAGATAGGTAATGTGAAGACATCAGATGGGAATAAGAACCTCTTAAGCAAAGTCTTGTATGTCCCTACAATTACCAAAAAATTAATAAGTGTTGGACAGATTGTTGAAAAAGGATTGCAGGTTAGATTCAATCGATTTGGAGCATATGTTGAAGACCCAAGGGAAGGCTTTCGAAGGATTTCCAAAGGAGAAAAGACAAGAAGGCTTTTCACTTTTGAAGTGGAAGATACAAAGAACATAGCTTTGTTTAGCTATGGATCTCAAACTCTTACAGAGTTGGAGATATGGCACACAAGGCTTGCTCACATTGGTGAGAGGACACTCAAACAAATTTGCAGGGACCAAAGTGTACTTAGTTTGCCTAATATCACAAGGCAACACATGATTTATAACTGTGAAGCTTGTCAACTCGGCAAGGCTCATAGACAACCTTTCAATAAGAAAGGATATATGCATCAAAATCCTTTGGATCTAGTGCACACGGATGTGTGGGGTCCAAGTAAGGAGCCATCTATATCAGGCTCAAGATATTATGTGTCTTTCATAGATGATTGTAGCAGGTGGACCATTTTGTGAAACACAAGGATGAAGTGTTTAATTGCTTTAAGAAGTATATTGCTCTTGTTAAAAACCAAACAGGTAGGACTTTGAAACAACTCAGATCAGATGGTGGAGGAGAATACTTCTCTTCTGAATTTGATGCCTTCTTGCATGAAAGAGGCATTAAAAGGGAAGTCACTACAAGGTATACACCCGAACTCAATGATGTAGAGGACATCCAATGGAAGGGATGAGGCTCATCAGAAAGTCTTTGATATGTGTCATTAGTTGAATTGATGGTGTCTCAAAGATGAGCAACAATTGTAAGCGTAGTGATTTTGAACATAACTTAACTTTATCCTCATCTTGAATTAGCTCTTCCATTTCAATTCCTACTTTTTCTTTGTCCTTCTAAGCTTCTAAAAAAAATTACTCTTTTCAAGAAGAGTAGAGTCCAATATCGTTTAGCCTATTGTCAAACTTTTCATCTACTAGTGTCAGTTCTCGTCAAGTTACCTTTAAAAGAAGTTAAATAGTAGATTGGAAGAATTCGACTAGCACAAATGATGGCTTACAATCCCCTCATTAAGAAATTTCGTTGTAGTGTCTTGAAATTCCGCTACTACTACTAGAAGCCAATAGTCTTCTTTGAGGCTGTAAAGATCCTAAATGCTTCCTAGAGTCTCCTATAGTTGTGTCTGCTTTGAAAGCTACCACATAGTTTTATTTTACCTCTTCACATTGTGCTTCAAGGTTGATGTCTTCAATGATTTCCTTTACATCAATATCTAATTTTTTTCTCACCATAAAGGTCTAATGGTGTTTCCATCCCTTCATCAAGGTCCTTCTAACCAACTATTTTGATCTATGATCATGTAAAAACAACAAGCTAAAATTCACTTGAAATAATCAACATCGGTGTGTGCAAAAATAAATTCTCCTAGGCACTGGGGATGAGTTTCTACAATTTCGTGTTATTTTAGCCCTACCAAAATATTTTTTTTAAAGCTTCTTGGATTACTGTATATTTTAACATTGATAGTCTAGAGAAAATCATGCCATTCATCTTGTACAAAAGGCTTACACTTCTCTAGAAGGGATTCAAAATAAAATGTAGGATAATATATTAATAGAATATGGAAAGTGATATGGCCATTTTGATATACTTGTACCTTGAAATGGTTTATCTAAACTGAATTGTCCATTTAAAGTCATATCCTTTGGTAGCTAGTAAGCCACTTTTATTTTTCATGGACACAATGAATTCAAGTGCTTAGGATAATTGGAGAACCTCAAATTGCACTAATTGCTTGAGTTGGTTGTGTCTTTTATCTCTTCCTACCTTTTCTTTTCTTTTGTTCTTCCATTTCCTTTAAGCAAAGATAACTCTTCTTTATCCTTGTTTGACGTAGGTTATGTTGGGAAATAATAGACTAATTTTTACATAAATGAAGAGTAGAATGAAGTTGTAAATTCTATAAATAACCAAAAACAAGTATAAAACCACAAATACAGAGAACTAGAGTGATTCTCAAAATTTTCATACCAAGAAAAGGGTGAGATACCATGCCAAGTCATTGAGGAAAGTCAGGATAGCAAAGAAGTCTATGGGGCTTCTAGTCCTGAGGCTTCCATTCATGGGAGTGGCAAAAGACATCTCTTTCAAGCTTTGCTATTTGATGCCCACAACCTCATTTTTTATGTTTGATAGCACACCTAAGCTCTTTTGTACTTGCAAGAAGGGGTAAAGGAAAATGTTGTTGTGTTACGTCTTAGGTAGAAGTTTGGCATATCCATAGTACCATTGGATATTAATTATTGTAAGTTTTTTGATATTCTAAATATGCCACCCACAATAAAACGCAAGACCTCTTGTGTAAAATTTACGATATTTTAAATAATGGCCACACAATACGAAATGCAACAAAGGTGTGGTCCATATACACTTCCTCCTTAAGAACACCATTTAGAAAGTCATTTTTGATGTCCATTTTGTAGTTTCTTTATCCGTTAACTTTAGATATGGCTATCAAAGATAAAATAGCAGTCTTTTCAACAACATGGCTGAGGGTCTCATCATAATCTGCACCTTGAGTCTGAGTGAAACCCTTTGCCACCAATCTCGCCTTGTGTCTAGGTAGGGTTCCATCTGAGTTCATTTTAATTTTACTTACCAATCTCTTTTGAACTATCTTCATGCCTTCATTCTTGAGTACTAATTCACACTTCCTCATAGGTCGGTTGTGTTGGAGGAGATGGCGGATAGTCTTCAGATATGAAGTGGTGTTGCTTAAACGTGCTTCTCAATAGCCAAGAACAATTTCTAGAGAGTGTAGTGGGCCTCTTTAGATTGCAAATGATCGTAAATAATCACCTATGTATTTTGGAACATGATCCACAAATCAATAGATCAAAACAGATAGATAAAAAATTGATTCCAATTCATAGACTTGTTATTTTAGTCTCTACACCTTTTTAGTATTGTGGAGAATGCTCTAAGTATGATAGAAATTAGTCTAATTCAATTTGATGATGTCTAATTAACTTAAAAGGCCACCAATCATGAGTGATATCAACAAAATTTATGAACTACAAGCTGAGTATGATGTTTAACAACTTATACGCGTGTCCGGACATTTTTGGGATGCATCAGTCAATAGACCAAAGATTAAAGATATGATAATATCACATGATTGAGAGAAGCAATGATAATGTGATTTTGCAGCTATAAAGTATACAGTATGTGAAACCTATGATGCTTTAAATCATGACAAATGTTTAATCATACAATGAGAATAAGCTCTAAGAAGATCATTGTACTGATGTAGTCATGGCAGAGAAGTGAAGTGGACATAAAATGAAGATGTATATATTAGATCATATAAAAATACGATGTCATTGGCAATAATATATTGCACAATGTGACAAGAGTGATTAAGCTATGGAGTGAAATCTCAAATCACAATGTATTCCTCTCAATTGATCTCCTAAAGTTGAGGTATCACATTGATCCTCTTTTTATAGTTGAGTTTGGAGCCAAACTTTTGAATTCACATTCAAAACTTCACCTAAAATTAAATCCTAAACTATAGGGTATATTCTCTTATTAAACAACTACAAATCAATTGAGATTTGATGCTTAGGCTAACCTCCTCGTGGATGTCAGGCTCTTTTACAAAGGTCAATGTAATTGATTTTACAAGGGATTGATCATATAAGGCTCCATGAGAAATATATTGATTATCCAAGTATGTGGGCTTTGATTCTCTTGCACCAACAACTCTCCTTCAAGCCTAACATGTTTGGTCTTCATTTGTCCTTGATCTCCTGCAAACCAATCATCAATTTGAACATGTTTATCTTGGTTCTATCAATGTTTGCACACCTCCTCCAAGTTAAATCACTTCAAAATCTTAAGTAAATTATGGGAAATGATCTAAACAATTTGTCTATGTCTGAAATTGCCTTATTGTAGAGTCGACTTGACACCTGCAACTTCTAACACATGGTTCTCCCAAACTAGAACCCGTTTAAATGAATGCTTTTAGCCATAGATAGCTTACCTTCCAACTTAGATTTTGACTCCTCATTTGTGTAAAACTTTACATTCTGCATTGAGAATTAACCATTTCTTTGACCATCAGAATTGCGCCTGATTTAGAAGACACTCAACACTTTCTCACATATAGATGTTCCTACACAAAATTCTCTCAGCCTGTTTGCAATTGGACTCTCAAACTTTAACCATAGATAGATTAACTATGGACTTAGATGTATACAAAAGGATTTCTGATAAAATCAAACACAAAAGGAGAACTAGAGAAAAGACCGACGCGCAATTCTCTGAACATTCTTTCCATTCAACTTTTCATACATCTGATGGATGATACATCCAATAATCATCATCTATTCATCTATATTTCATCTCACTCTTCTAATACGACCATCTACATGTATCTATATATACATATGAGTATTGATTCATCATTACTTCAAGTAAATTGAAGTATTTAGAAAACTAATGTACATATGTTTTAAAGAACTTTGCTCCCTGAACCTTCTCTTCATTTCATGAAGTTGGACTTCAAAAGTTTCTTCATATCTTCACTTCTAGGCTTCATAATCACCACTTGTTGATTGTCCTCATCCAACAGCTCCCCCTCAATCATCAATTCGTGCCATATCTTTAAACCTCTGCAACTTTGGTCCATCCAAGCTTTTTGTGATCATATATGCAAGTTGATCTTTTCTAGGAGTATGCATAACTTCTATTTCTTTATCAACAACCTTCTCTCTCAAAAAATGATACTGAATCTCAATATGTTTAGTTCTAGCATGGAATACATGATTTGCTGCCAAATACAAAGAACTCATATTGTCTCCACAAATGATAGGAGTACTCTGAACAATATCAAAACTCTTCATAAGAGCCTTTAACCATATTACTTCCTTTGTAGCTTCTACCATGCCTTTGTATTCTGCTTCTGTAGATGATAAAGCAACTATATGTTGCTTCTTAGAGCACCATGAAATTAGTTTATCTCCCACATAACACAAGTATCCATGTGTTGATCTTCTATCATCAGAATTACCTGCCCAATCTGCATCAATGTATATTTTGACTCTTGTATCTGAAGTAAAACCATAATACAGACCTTCTTTAAGTGTGTCCTTGATGTACCTAAGTACTCTTTGTCTTGCAATCCAATGTTCCTTTCTAGGACAATGCATGAATTGAGATAGAACTCCAACTACATATGATAAGTCAGGCCTTGTTAATGTAGCATAAATCAGGCTACCCACCAAACTCTGATAAAGCTTCATATCTTTGAATTCTTCTCCTCCATATCTACTCAATCTATGATTCACTTCCATTGGAGTTGGTGCTATCCTGCAATCTTCCATTTTAAATTTTGTTAGAAAATTTTTTCAGATACCTTTCTTGAGTTACATATACTCCATGTTGAGTATATGAAATCTCCATTCCCAAAAAAATGACAAATTTCCCAAATCACTGATTTTTTTTTTTAAATGTAAAGGAAGTTCGGCAATAGCCTACTCTCCCGGACTTGAATTAAATAAAGAAAAGTACAAGAGAAGGGGACTAGTGCCCACGGGACCCCCCAAATCCCACAAAGCAGGGGAACCTTTTACAGAGCTTAGATGACATTACAAAGAAGGTTAATTACCCTCTCATCACCCTCATGTGGGGCCCACTTGGGTTTAAGCTTGTTATCGATCAAAAGGAGTACTTGATGATGCCTAAAGGGGGGGGATTTTTTACAGTTGACAATCCTTTTGCCAAGGAGGAACAACGATTTCTTAATTGACCACTCCTTGGGGGAGTCACCGAAGTTGAAAGCACATCTTTCCCGCCAGATTTTCCATAGAACCTCCCCTCTGATGGCGTTCCAGACAGTCGCGGAGCAGCCGATCGCTTCTCCCAGCAGGGCTTGCTGCCAACTGAGATGTTTTTGAAGTCTAATTCTCTTTCCAACCACCTGCCAGAGTCTGTTGGAGTTGGGGCAGGTAAAGAAGATGTGTGAAACATCTTCGATAGACCGGTGGCAGCGTTTGCACCAGGGAGGGATCCCACAAATTTTGCTAGCCTTAAGGTTGGTCCAGATTCCGTGATGAAGAATTTGCCATAAGAGGACAGACTTTTTGATTTCTATGAGGGGGTGCCAGATAGCCATGAACTTCATGTCCCACCGAAGCCGCGTCCATGACAGGCACCACTTTTTGTTGAGGTTAACCTGATAGTCGATCGTTTCTTTGATGTTCGGGATTTTTGATAGACTATTCCCATTGTGCCATTTGAGACCAAGCGAGCTCGGCATGTCGTGTCCCATGAGAAGGCGAACTTTGTGTCGGTCCCAGGCGAGAAATCTGCTTTGCAAAGTGTTCCATTCTTCATGCGAAATGTTGATGCTAGGGTCAATATCCTCAAAGTTGATCCAGCGGTTGGTGTCTTGTTTCCAGAGATGTTTCCATTTTTTGAAGCCTTTGTTCCATAGCTTCTTGGCGTTTTGAATGTTTCAAGATTCCACACTCCGGATGCCATGGATCGGAAACCAGATAGAGTCGTTTTGTCTGATACCGGCAGCCCACTTCCAGTCTTCACTTATTCTTGTGAAGCTTTTGACTTTATTCCAACTCTTCCAAAGGGAGCACACCAGATTAGAGCCTTTCGGGAAGACGGGGATCGGGGAAAACAGCAAGGTCAAGATGTCAAGATTCTTCCAATTTGGGAAACCCATGAGCGCCAACTCATTCTTGTTTCTGAAGATCAGCTTGGCCCACGAGGCCTCCCCGTTGCACCAAGCCTTAGTCATCCATTTGGCCGACAGTTTGTTAGCCATGCACCCAATGTCCAAGATACCAAGTCCCCCACTATCTCTATGGCTGGTGCAGATGGACCATTTGATTTTAGGCACCCCCCTCCTATTGTGGTCGCCCGTCCAAAGGAAGTTTCTACAAATACTATCCAGTTTGGACAGATCTTGCTCTTTCGGTCTCCAACAAGAAAGGAAATAAATGGTAGATGATGAGAGGAACGTGTTGATGACCATAGCACGACCAGCAAGATTGATTTGCATACCTCTCCAATAGTTAAGCTTGTTTTCGAATTTGGCAAGCACCCAGTTCCACCGTTGTTCCATAGAGACGCCAAACCCCAAGGGAATCCCCAGAAGCCGAAAAATTTGGCCCTGCGGGATGATTTGACAGCCATGATCAATGAGAAGGTCGGGCTGTGACCCACCAATAGCTCTAAAGGCGGTCTTAGAGTGGTTGATAATGGATCCAGAGGCTTCACAAAAAGTAGCAAGACACTTCCAGAACGTCTCAAGGCTGGTACTATCATTGTGCACAAAAGCGTTCATATCATCGGCAAAAAGTCTCATGGTGATCTGACTGTGGTCATGTGGCAAACGAAGGCCTTTAATGTTACCAGCTTCCACCTGATGCTCCACCAGCCTGCTAAGACCTTCCGTGGCAATGGCAAAGAGAAGGGGAGCCAATGGGCACCCTTGTCTGATAGATCTTCTAAGTTTGATCACCTTTGAAAGATTTCCATTAATGTTAATTTGGGTCGATGCGTTTCCGAGAAGGGTCGCGATCATCTTGGTGAATTTCTGACTACATCCAAGATCCTGTAGCGACTGGAGAATATAGTCCCATTCTAGCCTGTCGTAGGCTTTATCAAAGTCGATCTTGAGGAAAACCACTTCTTGTTTAGACTCATTTGCAAATTCAAGACCTTCCCAGATATCTATTATGGTTTCCAAAATTGACCTGCCTTTGATGAAACCTTTTTGGTCCTTGCTTAACCACGCTCTCAAGTGGCAAGAGATTCTGTTGGCAATGACTTTGGCGATGATCTTGTATCCTGTTTGGAGCATTGTAATGGGACGCCAATTCTCTATTATGTTCTTTTCCCCTTTTTTGTGTACTAACTTGATAATGCCATTGTTGAGGCAAGAAGGAAGCGCGCCAAACTTGAGTGCCTCTTGCCAAACCAAACGGAGAGGGGTGGCAACCACCAACTTGAAGGATTTAAAGAACTCATTAGTGAGCCCGTCGGGGCCCGGGCTTTTACCTGAGGGGAGGGCATCGATGACCTCAATGATTTCGGCTTCAGAGATAGAGGCATGAAGCAGAGAGTGAAGGTTGGGTGGTATCCTGTGGGGGGAAACCCTAGATATGGCTGCCATACAGTCCCTTCTATGGTGGGAGAGGGGGTTTGAGGTCCCCAGGAGTCTCGTGAAGTGCCCTTCAATGATCCCAAAATTATCTTCTTCCGTATTGCATACATTGCCATTTGCGTCTAGCAATAAGGGGATCGATTCTCTGTTGTGTTTCCTTTTGAGGATACGGCACATCTCTTTGGTGGGTTTGTCGGTTTTGCCAGCCCACCACTCCTTGAAGAAAATTTGCAAATTTTTCCTTTGTATCTCTTCCTCATATCTCAGCAGCGCTCTGATTTTTCGAAGTCCTTTCTGGGCTTGAGATTTTCCTTTGTTCACTTCCTCCTCGAGCCGCCAGAGTCTATGATATAGAGCTTCTCTACGAGCCCGCCGCACAGTCTCTAGCATCTTCCTGGATCTAATCATGATCTGTCGTGACTTATCGACCGCACTTCTCCAACACTTGGCTGGGGACAAGCCAGAGGCAAATGCCTCCTTCCACACATCAGAAATTTCTTGATGGACGGAGGGGAGAGAGAAGGAGGGCACACTGGCATGGAACCACGGAGCCTTACGAATCTTGGTGGGGGGTTGAAAAGTGATGACGATCGGGTAGTGATCAGAGATGGTGAGGTCGGTGCGTTGCGAGAGGGAAGGGTGGCCCCACTGATGAGTAAAACTCTGGGAAATGTAGCATCTATCAAGTCTAGCTTTCCTCAAGTCCTCGCCTGCTTGGAGATTTGACCAAGAAAAGCCCTTCGAGTCTTTGAATTCGACCAAATCCAAGTGTAGTTTAGTTTTGTCCCATGTTTCTTTCTCCCGACTGTCGATGACCCTACCCTTGCCCATCCATCTGTCCGTAGGGTCCTCAACCATGTTGAAGTCACCACAGATAAGCACGTTGTGGGGGAGCGAGTCCAAGGAGGCCCAAGTGTTAAGTCTCTCTAACTCCCCATTGGGGGCATACAAAGAAACTAAGGTAAAACAAAAGGGAGCACCGAAAGAAATAGCAATCCATCGATGGCATTCATCTTCAAAGGAGTTCTTGAGCTTTTCAAACCAAAGTTGATTGATACCGATTACCGTTCCGCCGGATCCCCGCCGATGCGTCGTTGAAATCCAAACATGGGTCGAGGAGACATGTCTAAGCCGTTTCTGGAGGTCTTATCCGTCAATTTTAATCTCTTGGATACATATAAAATCTGGGTTTAGGCTAATGTCACGAAGCCATTGACCAATGATGGTCGCTCTTGAGGGGTCGGTTAGCCCTCTAGCATTTAACGAGATGATGATCATTGTCGTAGTAATCCCTCTTTGCGAGAGGGAGCTTTGTCCTTTCTTTTCTTGGGTTCATCTTTCTTTTTTGCTCGGATCAGATCCCGAGTTAGCAATAGGTTCTTGTGGGGGCTTTTCCACGGTAACTCCATAGGTTGTTTTCCTTTGCGGGATGCCTCCTGCTGGGAAGAACTGGACACCGTTTTCAGCTCCGTTTCCGGAATAGTCGATCCGATGATGGAGCTTTCACTATCCATGTTATCTTCGTTGCTGGTAGTAAAGCCGTCTTCTTTGCTTGTAGTGTAACCCTCCTGCAAGGTTTCTTTACTGTCAGGGATCTCCAGGCCTTTGACATCGGTGTCCTCCTCAAGTTGGTTCCCACCTGGGTAGTCAAACTCATTGATTTCCTTTTCCAGATTGCAATACAAGTTGCTGGAGGGGGAAACACACTTGTTGTTTCGCTCAGAGGTTGCCCTAGGGCTTCTTTTCCTTCTTCTTCTGACTTCGATGAACCCGTCTACATCAGCTTCTGGATTAAGGGGACCCTTGAATTCCTCTACTTTCGTCGAGTGATTCAATGCTCCATTGCTGTCTTGAGCATTTTTGGGGGCTTCTTGATTTCGCTTGCTTTTTCGTCTCAAAGGGCAATCTTTGATCCTGTGACCTTGTTGGCCACAGTGAAAGCATGCGTTGGGAAGGTTTTTGTAGCTGATGTCTTGCTCCCATACATCCCCTTCGCCCAAGTCCAGTTTGATCTTCGATGGGAGTGGCATACTGAGGTCAGCCTCGACACAGATTTGAGGGTGCCACCGGGTGTTGAACGAGTGTCTTGCACCTTCATAAATGAGACCACCAATGTCCTCGCGTGAGGCCAACGACTTGCCGATAGGAGAAACGATGTCCCATACGAAGTTGTACAAGAAGTATGGCAGGTTAGGGAGCTCAACCCAGAGGGGGTACCGAAGCGATTTCGATTTGTCGGGAGTAAAATCAGGGGACCATCTGAATAGGCACAGGGTCGCCCGGCCGAGTTGCCAAGTTCCGACACTAAGGGCTCGAAACGCCATATCTTCATTTTCAAAAGCAGCAAGTGGCTTGCCGGTAAGAACTGACACTTACAAACAACTAGCCCGCGAGGGAACCACTCGTTGCGAAGCCACTATCGCACAGTTTCGAGCGGGGGCTTAGGGCCGAACATTTGGCCGACGAGGCAAACTTTCTTGAGCTCCTCCTGAGTTGACAAAATTGCGGATCTATTGAGGGAGACCAAGGGGGGTTCAGCACTCTCGAGGGCCCCTTGGGCGGCACAAGAACCCCCTCCAACAAAGAGGCCAGGTTAACGGTCTCCCCGGGAGGAGGGGCCAGATTGCTTCTCACAAGAGAGGGGGTCGCCAAATCCATGACAAAAGAGGGACACCCCAAGGAAGAAGATCTTTTTCTAAAACTCTGAGAAGAGAAGCATCTTGAAAAGCCCAAAAATCCCACAATAAAAGGTAGCTCTCTTCTTTTTTTTCCTTTCGAATCTTTTCTCTTTTTTCTTTTTCTTTTTTCTTCTTTTTTCTTTTTCTTTTTCTTTCTTTTTTTTTTCTTTTCCTCTTTTTTTTTTCTTTTTTCTTTTCTCTCTTTTTCGTAGGACTACCTGATCAGAAACCAAAATTTTGGCTTTCGAAACAAGGAGTGCCTTCAAAAACTACAAGTGAAGAAGACAACACTCGTCTTTGAAGTGCGAATTCGAAAGTCATCCCTCCTGCACTGGCTCCTTTTTTAATTTAATCTTTCTTTTTCTTTCTGAGGGCGAAGGAGAGGCCGCCACGTCAGCACGATGGATGGGACCTTGTCAATCGCTAAACGCTGTCGATCGCGAGGCCCCGTCGATCGCGAAGGACCCGCATTGGGATGGGCAATTGAAGCTCTATAGAAAAAACTTCCATGCTCATGCGTGCTATGCACGAAGCGATAAAGGGACCGATGCCAAGGACACGAACAACGAGGCCAGAGGTCACGATTGACGGATGCTAATTACGCTTGGATTGATGTTTCTGATTCTATTGAGGAACTCTGTGTTAAATCGGCGGCGAGCTCTCTGTCAGTCGGCGGCTCTCTGTCAGTCGGCGGCTCCCTGTCCATTGTCGGCTCTCTGTCAGTCGGCAGCGAGCTCTCTGTCAATCGGCGGCTCTCTGTCAGTCGACGGCTCCCTGTCAATCGTCGGCTCTCTGTCAGTCGGCGGCGGCGAGCTCTCTGTCAGTCGTCGGCGAACTCTCTGTCAGTCGGCGAGCTCTCTGTAAGTCGGCGGCTCTCTGTCAGTCGCCGGCTCCCTGTCAATCGTCGCCTTACTTTCTTGTTTTTGGAACTGTCCGCTTCGAGTTCCTCCCCGCGATGGACAGACACGCGCACCCGTGTCAGTCGCAGATGGCTGGCACTCTCACGATCGACTGATTACACTCAATCGCGCGCGAGCTCCGAGATGCGATGGACAGACTTTGCCTGCGACCGACTGAATCCAATCAGTCGCGATGGACACCCCGCTCCTCCCCTGTCAGTCTCAGGTCCACGATGGACTCAAATCACTGATTTTGAATTCTTTCTCCATTTGTTTCTTAATCATGTGTATACCTTTTTCATATGTTCCTATAAGTATTATGTCATCAACATAAATACAAACATAAATAAATCCATCCTCACCTGCTTTGACTAGCAAGCTACTATCTGCCTTTGGTGCTTGAAATCCAAATTCCTTTAAGAAATTTACAAGCCTATAATTCCATGCCCTTGGGGCTTGCTTCAACCCATACAAAGCTCTCTTGAGCTTACACACATAATTTGGATACACGATCTTTGAAGCCATCTTGTTGTTCCTTGTAGACTTCATCTGAAATATAGCCATTCAAAAAAGCATTCTTCACATCTGATTGAGATAATTTCCAACCTTTGCAAGTAGCAATTGCTATGAGAGTCCTTATGGTTGTCATTTTTGCAAGAGGACTATAAGTTTCATCATAGTCCACACCATATGTTTGTGCATATCCTTTTACAACAAGCGTGGCTTTGTACCTAGATACACTTCCATCTGCAAACCTTTTTGTTTTGTAGACCCATTTACATCCAATGATCTTCTCACTATTTGTTTTAGGAACCAAATCCCAAGTCTCATTTTCCATCAATGCATCATATTCCTCTTGCATAGCTTTTTCCCAATTCTTCTTCCCTTTGGCTTCATCATATGTGGATGGATCTTCATCTGCTTTTAACATGTAAGCATAATCTTTAGTAGTCAAGAATGAAGTATCATAACTATACCTTGTAGGTTGCCATTTGTGCCGAGATGACCTTTTGAGTTCTCCACTTCTTGAAGTTTCTGGTTCATCACATTCTGGATCAAACCTTGGCACTTCTTCAATTTCAACTTGTACTTCATTGTTCTCCTCTTCATCAAATATCTGAACCTTTGATTTACCTTTCTTTTGATTCACAACATCTTCAACATCTGCATGATCATTAAGTGTACCTGCATACCAAGTACCTTGCTCATCAAATGTAACATCCTTAGACACAAGGAATTTCTTTGTGGATGGACTCCACAACCTATAAACCATTTTCTTGTCATCATAACCAATGAATACATACTTCTCTGCTTTAGGTTCTAATTTATGCCTCAATTGTGATGGCACATATGCATATGCCAAGCATCCAAATATTTTACAATGATCCAAGGTAGGTCTCTTACCTCACCAAGATTCATATGGTGTCATACCTTGCAAAGCTCTACATGGCAACCTATTGACAAAATATGTGGTTGTGTTTACAGCCTCAGCCCACAAATAATTAGGGCAATTTTTCTCCTTCATCATGGATCTTGCAAACTCAACAAGAGTTCTATTTCTTCTTTCTGCTACCCCATTTTGTTGAGGAGAATACGTGCAAGTAACCTCTCTCTTTATACCTGCATTCCACAAATAATCATTGAACTCATTAGAGAAATACTCTCCCCCTCCATCTGACCTTAACCTCTTCAATTTTTTTACCTGTAACTCTTTCTGCATATGCATGATAGTGTTTCTTTCTACATATGCATGATCCACCTGGTAGCATCATCAACATATATGACATAATATCTTTAACCATTTATACTGAAGTCCTTTGAAGGACCCCATATATATGTATGTACCAATTCAAGTCTTTCTGAATACATAGAACCATGCTTATTATATGATTGCTTGTGAGCCTTACCTAGCTGACATGCTTCACATATGTATGTCATGTGTTGACCTGCAACATCAGGTAATCCAAGCACTGAACCATTGTTAGCCATTTCTTTGATACGTCTTTCATTAAAGTGTCCAAGTCTTTGATGCCAAAAATCCAATTCAGACACCTTTTTCTCTCCATATGTAAACATAGCATGTCCAATATTACCTTGTATCTTTAATGTGAAGAGCCTCCTTCCTTCTTTCCTCTAACAGTTTGTTTATACCCTTGACTAGGGTCTTCAACATAAATTCCATCATTAGTGAACCTTATCTCATATCCTTTTTCCACAATTTGTCCTACACTAATCAAGTTCTTTGGAATTGTAGGAACATATAGAACCTTACTCAAGAGAGTACTTCCATCTTTGGCCTTAATTGAACCAATTGACTTTACTTTGTGCTTTGTATTATCACCTGTTTGAATTGTGTGATTAATTGCCTTATGATCTAGATCAGTCATCAAGGCAATGTTTCCACTCAGATGATTACTACATCCTGAATCAATATAAAATACTCTCATGTCTTCATGTGAGGCTTCACATGTTGCATTCATAATAAGAGTTGAATCTTCTTTCTCATCTGATGCATAATTATAGTAGGTGTTATTATAGGATTGATTTTGAAAGTTTCTTCCTCTACTTCTTCCAAAAGAATTCCTACCACCTCTACCTCTGAAGTTTCCTCTCTGATATCTGCCACCTCTTCCTCTTTGACTAAAATTCTGATTAAAATTACCATTGCTTTGATTATTATGCCAACAATCATGAGATAAATGATTAGTCTTACCACATATCCAACAAGCTTTGACATTATCTTTGTTATTTTTGCCTCTTCCTTTACTTTTACCACTTCCTCTTCCTCTTAGGAAGTTTGCTTGACTTGGAGTACCTTCATCTTCAACTAATTGTTGCTTTCCTTTGCTAGCTTTCTTCCTGTCTTTAGAATACATTGCATAATCTGCACTCTTATCAACATCTCCTTTGATATCATTCTCAAAAGTTAGCATATGTCCTAACAATTGATTCAAGTCAGGAGTGAAATGATCTAATGAAAGTTGTGTAGACAAAATAAAAGGCTTCCACTTCTCATCTCCTCTTAGCCCTGTGCAAATTTGTCTTACCAACTTATCTTCTTCAATATCTTCATCAACTACACCTAAAGAATCAGCAATGTCTTTCATCTTTGTCACATAATCAGATATTGATTGTGAAGCCTTCTTCTTAAATGTAGTAAACTCTGCCCATATTGAAGCTTTCCTTAATTTAGTTGTATTCTAAAAATACTCTTCCAAAGCATTCCATATGTCACTTGCACTTTCAAGTCCTCTGATATGAGGAAGCCAATAATCATTTACTGCCATATAGATTATGCTCCTTGCTTGAGCATCCTTCTTCATCCAAATCTTTATATGTGCAAGCTCTTCCCTAGTTGGAACACTAGCATTTTTAAACTCTGGCTTTCCTTCCTCTCCTGTGATGTATCCCATCAGATCTTTGCTCATAGATGAGCTTCCATTCTCAGAGACCAAGCTGGATAGTTCTCTCTATCCAACTTCTCAATTTGGAGACTATCTCCCATCCTTTCTTCACTTGTACTATCAAATCTTTAATCCTTATAAGGAATGAATGTACCTTAGCTTCGAATGTTGCTCCTTCTGATCCTTTTGATAAACTTTATGTGTCTTCCTTCAGTCTTTCTTCCACACTTTATCCTTTTGAACCTTCAAGGTGTGAAATTTGTATATCTGCAGTAGTCGAGATCTTCCTTTCCTCAATTTTGATATTTCCTGGTCTGATACTACTGATGGAGAGTGTTAATCTCCAAAGGAACAAGCTATCCTTGATGTTAGACCACCTCTATATCAAGAATAACTTTAAACTCCAACAAATTTGGGAAGAAAAGCACCAAATTGTCAAAATCTTAACTAACTGTGAAGAAAGTCAGTTCATAGAAAAGTTTGCTGCACATTATAGACTCATTGACTAATCATTATTGTAAAGTTTCTGATGAAACTTTGTAAAATGTGTGGCCTAGAGTTTGTGCACTTTGTCCAAGTTAAATCACTTCAAAAGCTTAAGTAGATTAGGAGAAATGATCTAAACGATCTGCCTATGTCTAAAACTGCCTTATTGTAGAGTCGACTTGACACCTGCAACTTCTAACACATGGTTCTCCCAAACTAGAACCCGTTTAAATGAATGCTTTGCCATAGATAACTTACCTTCCAACTTATATTTTGACTCCTCATTTGTGTAAAACTTTACACTGTGCACTGAGAATTAACCATTTCTTTGACCATCGGAATTGCGCCTGATTTAGAAGACACTCAACACTTTCTCACATATAGATGTTCCTACACAAAATTCTCTTAGCCTGTTTGCAATTGGACTCTCAAACTTTAACCATAGATAGATTACCTATGGAATTAGATGTGTACAAAAGGATTTCTGATAAAATCAAACACAGAAGGAGAACTAGAGAAAAGTTCGACGCGCAATTCTCTGCACATTCTTTCTATTCAAATCTTCATACATCTGATGGATGATACATCCAATACTCATCATCTATTCATCTATATTTCATCTCTCTCTTCTAATACGACCATCTACACGTATCTATATAACCATATGAGTATTGATTCCTCATTACTTCAAGTATATTGAAGTATTTAGAAAACTAATGTACATATGTTTTAAAGAACTTTGCTCCCTGAACCTTCTCTTCATTTCATGAAGTTGGACTTCAAACTTTTCTTCATATCTTCACTTCTAGGCTTCATAATCACTAATTTTTTATTTTCCTACTCCAACAAAATTGTCCACACTAAAGGTAAGATTGTAAACCAGATGGTATGGGACATCTAGGTTTACAATATCACTTAAGTGGGTTCAGTGGTATGGGACACTGAACATAAGGATAATGGAAGCTTAAGATCAAGGATATTTGAGAGCTTTTTCAATCACGGATTGAGCATAAATAAACCTCCCATTTGGATAGGAAATTAAATGAACATCAATTTCCTATAGTTTGAGGAGTACATTGGATGCAATACAACATATCAAGGGCATACAGACGATCGGCATACCGATGGTGACACGTTGGTGTTAGTATGACTGTCGAAACATTTTGGAAAATCGACTAGGCAATGGACGCGTCACTACAGCTGTATCTTTATGAGCATTGGTAGAAGCATTTTTATGAGTGTTGGTAGATTACTAGAAACTACCGACCCTCATACCGAGGCACTGTTTTGATCGGGCCCGAGAGAAAAAATTTGACATTTCGGGCATTTTGAAACTAGATCTTCTACTCTCCACTTTGCGCATGCGAATAACATATCTCTATTTGTCACTCTTTCTTTCTCTCTCTGTCTCTCTCTCCCTCTCTCTCTCTGCCTCCCTCTCTCTCTCTAAGCACACCTCTTTTTTTCTAGATCTCAAGTTTTGGGAAGTATATCACACATACGGTAGCACTCTTTTTTCTTTCTTTATGTTTTTCCTTTTCTAATATCTTCTCTCTTTAGTTTTGCAATACATTTTCGGATCAAGTCTTTGGGAATTCGAGGAAGGTCAACTTTAAGTGGATTTTGACAACAACGATTCAAACAATTACATCGATGTAAGTGATTGTTTTGTTTTCGATTGACATAGAGAGAGATACATATACATATACATACACACTCACATATGTATAAACACACACATGCATATGCATAAATTCATACGTGCATACACAAATACCCACATGCATACACAAATGCATATGCATACACACATGCATATGCATACACAAATACACACATACACATACACAAATGTATACACATACACACATGCATATGCATATACATACACATGCATATGCATATACACATGCATATGCATACACACATACATAATGCATATGAATACACAAATGCATATACATACATAAATGCATATGCATACAAATGCATATGTATACACACATACATGCATATGCATACACACATGCATATGCATGTGTGTATGCATATGCATGTGCATATGCATACATGCATATGCATACACACATGCATATGTGTGTAAATATCATTGAAAAAGGGATCTAAAGGAGAAAAGACTTCATCTTATCTCATGATAAATTAGATAGAGGAATTTTGAGAACACCAAGTGACCTAACTTGGTCAAATATATCAAAACCTTTATGGTTGGATAATCCAACTGGCCTACATTGGTCAAAAAGATCAAATTCTTGTATAGTTTGATACCAAGGAAAGTTCAAAGGTCAACTTAAAGAGACCTTTAAATTAATTGGCTTATGCCAAGGAATCCCAAGATGGAACTCATGATCATGGTAAATAATCAAAGATGTGGTTCTATGGATTGGAGAAAGAACTCACTAGTATGGAACAATGAGAACTAACTCCCATTGACAATTTTCACTGATGGCTAGAGAGAAAATAGGCTCAATATTTGATAGGAAACATCAGGATAAGCCTTAAAGATAAGACCATTTGCGTTCAGGTATTAGGTTCATCACGAGGTGTAGAAATGTACCTCCTTGAACAAATTTAATGACCTAAGAAAAGACTATCATTTATCCTCTTAAGCAGATGCATTTTTCTTAATAAAATGCATAGAAAAAATTTTATATGGTACAATAAATTTGGATAAGTATGAGGGTAAAGAATTTTGAGAGTTTATCAAGTTAAACTCCAAAAGTAAAGTCAAGCCTATTCAAGTATAATAAACTTGATTGAAAGAATAATCTGTAAAAGATCTTCTTTTGAATCTTTGGTGAGAACAAGTGATTCAAGGATGTTCCTAGCAAGATCTGAGATATGATGCCTAGAATGGGTATCTTTCTTGCAAGACCTTGGAGCTAAAGCTGCAAAACTTGAATCATCTCAAGTCCATCCAATAGAAAATCTAGAGGGTATCTTCAATGGAGTATTGTCCCTCATTTTTTAGGATTTGAAGGAATTGCTTTATTAAGATTTGTTTCTCTTTGCAAAGCTTTAGTGACCTTTGACGTTAGTATGCATAACTATCTAAACCATAGTTGGTTCAAGGTAGTTAGTAGTGATTCTCATTAGAAGAATAGGCTAAGCTAAGACAAACAAATGGGGTAGAGACCTAGGAGAATGGTCTACCAAATAATTCCAATTCGTAAAGTCATCTTTGGATCTAAGTCTTGAACGTCAAAACTTCCAAAAGGATTAAACTCTAATCTTAGTATTAATCCAGGGAAAATCAAAGATGATCAAGATAGGGATCCACTTGTAGATATGAAATTGTAGATTGGGTATATTGTCATTCAGAATACTTGAACTTTATGTTTCAAGAAAACCTAGATGATTGAAATAAGTCCACCTAAGTTGCCAAGGAATGAGAAGATAGTATTTCTCCTAATTTTATTGAGCATGTTTTGGAGGGGACTCACTTGAACCACTTTGATAAGCTCATATCTTTAGCTAAGTCCTATCAAATACATATAAAATATATTTGTATTTGAAAAGGACTATAAAAGAATAAGTTAAGTTCATAACATCTTAAGATTCCTCTCCTTTTTGTTGAAAGTGGAAGATGAATCTAGTTTCTGGCCCTTTCAAGATAGACATAGGATCTCTATCATAGACTCCTAAAATTATAAATTTCTAGGGAAATATAAAGTGTAGTGAAATGTATTATTTTATAGAGCTCAAGGTTTGTGAAAGTGCCAACTCAAAAGGACCACCAAAGAAGTCCATCCATTTCACTAGTCCATAGGTACAAGGCATGCACGTACATTTGGGTGGACTAAGGGAAAGTGATTTGGGTAGGGATCTTGATTCATTTTCTTTAAAATTAAGGTAGGGATTAGCCCTTACTTGATTACTGGAAATGAATCCAAAGAGAGAGATGACCATGCTCAGAGTATACATAATGGTGCATGTGGGAATACTTCACATATTGTACCTACACGCATTTTCAAGGATGAAAATGTTAAAGGGGGGGAAGAGTGTTGTATAACTCATGGGTTCAGAAGGTTAGACATATGGATTCTGAAGGTTAGAATATGATGTATGCTTGCTTTGGTTTAGCCCTTGAAATACCCTTGGAACATGCCTTGAACCTTTGGGTGAAACCCTTGGTTTTAACCCTTGAGGTATTTATTTATATGAGATCCCAATTGAATGGCTAGAATCTTAGGCTTGATTTATCCTAAGGTGTGGGAACGTTAGGTTTAAAGATATGGCAGGAATAAAGAAGATGCAGGTAATCACAACCGATGATTGAGGGGGAGCTATTGGAGCAAGACAATCAACAATTGGTGATTATATGAAGCTTAGAAATGAAGATATGAAAAAAAGATTGAAGTCTAACTTCATGAAGTGAAGTGAAGGTTCAGGAAGAAAAGTTATATAAACATATGTACATTAGTTTTGTAAATACTTCAAAATACTTGAAGAAATGACGAATATATATATATATATATATATATATATATATATATATATATATATATATATATATATATATATATATATATATATATATATATATATATATATATATATATATATATATATATATATATATATATGTGTGTGTGTGTGTGTGTGTGTCTGTGTGTGTGTGTGTATGGTCGTATTAGATAAGTAAGATAAAATATAGATGAGATAGAGAAGAATAGATAATGAGTATTTTGTGTATCATCCATCAAATGTATGATGAGTTGAATAGAAAGAATGTTCAGAGAATTGCACGTCGATCTTTTCTCCAATTCTCCTTCTATGTTTGATTATATCAAAAATCCTTTTGTAGACATCTAAATCCATAGTTAATCTATCTATGGTTAAATTTTAAGAGCCTAATTGCAAACAGGCTGAGAGAATTTTTTATAGGAACATCTATATGTGAGAAAGTGTTGAGTGTCTTTTGAAACAGGCGCAATCTTGATGATCAAAGAATTGATGAGATCTCAGTGCACAGTGTAAAGTTTTATACAAATGAGGAGTCAAAATCTAAGTTGGAAGGTAAGCCATCTATGGCTAAAAGCATTTGCTTAAATGGGTTATACTTTGGGAGAACTATGTGTTAGAAGTTGGAGGTGTCAAAGTCGACTCTACAGGAAGGCAGTTTCAGAATAGGTAGATTGTTTGGATCATTTCTCATAATCTACTTAAGCTTTTAAAGTATTTTGACTTGCAGGAGGTGTGCAGACTTTAGGCAACACATTCTACAAAGTTTCATTGGAATCTTTACACAATTTATTAGTTAATGAGTGAGTAATGTGCAGTAGACTTTCCTGTGAAGTGATTTTCTTCATAGTTAGGTAAAGTCTTGAGAGTTTGGTACTTGTCTTCCAAAATTGGTTGGAGTTTAAAGTTATCCTTGATATAGAGGTGGTCTAACATGAAGGATAGCTTGTTCTTTTGGAGGTTAACACTCTCCATAAGCGTTTGGAGCCAATCTTTTGAATTCAAATTTGAAAGTTTTCCTAAAAGTAGATCCTAAACTATAGGATATATTCTCTCATTAATCAACTAGCAAATGAATCGAGATTTGATGCTTCTGAACTTCCTCATGGATGTAGGGCTCTTTTACTAACATAAATGTAATTGATTTTACAAGGGATTGATCATATAAGGCTCCACAAGAAATATGCTCATTATCCAAGTATGTGGGCTTGGATTCTCTTGCACCAACAGTTGGCTCCTCATCTACAACAACCGCCACCATGTATGCAAAATGCTTCTTCATGCGAGAGTCATAACTTAACATTTGAATGGGGTTATTCTTCTTGGTTGGTCACGTTTCATTACCCTTAGATACTACTTCTTGAGTGTTGTAAGCTTTACCATAGGTGTAATAACATCAACTAGGTCATTGTCTTCACCTTGGTCACTAGCTTGATCTTGCTCATAATTTTCCTCATTGGTAATCCTATACCTTGAAATAGGAGATGATTTATAACCTATAACTTTGTCATAGATTCCATGCGCATGTCCCTTTTAGGGTTTTCACTTCATTACCTCTATCCTTATCAACTCCATTCTTCAACATTTGAAACATGGAAAACACATATGATTTCTCTTTGATGATAAAGATCCATAGCTTTTCTTGAGGATTCATCAATGAATGTGAAAAATTACCTTGACCCACATAGGGAAGACTCTTTATAGGTCCCCATACATTTGTTTGTATGCGCCCCTTCTTTTTGTTGATTTATGAGTACTCCTCTTGAAAATATAATTAGCTTGCTTAACTAGTTGACAAGCATTACAAAATGCATGCATGCATTGGTCATCACACTTTGGAAAAACTCTCACCAATCCTACTTTTCTCATGTTATTGAGCTTTGGAATATTCACATGCCCTATTTTGAGCATTGTTTTGAGGCCGTCTATGCTTCAAAGCTACAAAAGAAGGTGTACTTCTGTCATATGTGGTATCAAAGCATCTTGGCACACAAAGAAATTAAAACAGGAATAGAAGGACCATTGAAGGACTTTGAGGAAAGTGAGTTGCTAGCTGAAGCTCAATAGCACACAACCAACCCATGATAATTCTACTAATAAAGAAGCAAACCATCTACCCCAGGTTAGCATGTCTATGGATAATATCAGATCCTTTCCATCTTGCCAAACTAGATCCTTCTACAGCTACTACGCATGTCCATCTTTTAGTCCAATCAACATTTTGAAATATCTTGAATATTTTCCTTCACATGGTGAAGTTTCTGGGAGATTTTAAGAAAAAAAAAATCTAGGAGAAACTAGTATTAATGTATTATGGTTCCCTCATTCGTGTTTTAACATTGTGGAATTTCCTTGTTAATTAAACCTAAACAAATAGAAAACAAAACACAAGAATTCTGTGATTGAAGAAGTTGCTAGAGCCATGTTAAATGAAAAGAACATGACAAATACACTCTAGGTAGAAGATTACTACACAACCATACATGTCATAAATATAGCTCCAATAGAAATGGTTAATGATTTTATTTTTTTATGATGAGAGAACATTGAAGCATAAACCAAATGTGGGCTACCTACTCGTATTTGGGTGTATTTTTTATGCACACATGTCTAATTATTTGAGATATAAGTTTGAGCCTAAATAAAAAAGTGCATATTTGTTGGATACTTGAAGGAGAAGAAAGGATATAGTTTCTTCAATCTTGTAATAAAAGAATTTTCAGTGACTAGAGACATTATGTCTGATGAGAATGCATCACGATATACATCCAAGGCCATGGCTCTCAGAGATAATGATATGGATGATTCTATGCATAATGTTCATGATGAGCTAGAGACAAGTCGTAGACATTTTGATCATGAAGAAAGGCAAGTTTATGGTTCATATGATTTTCCTACACCTAATATCATGGAGTGAAAATACAAAAGAATATGCAAGGAGAAAGGAGAAATGGAGAGAGAAGATAGGACAGTACATGTCTCATTGTGATATTGAGGATGACACAGTTACACCTAGGTGCTGAAAAAAACGAACGAAAAATATGCTCTCCACATGCAAGAAGAGAAACACATTCAAGATCAGATGAAGAAACTCATGTGAGATGATGTACAAGAGGAAGGCATCCTATGGATAGATTAAATATATAGAAGAAGTCTATAGATCATCATTATGCATACATGCAAGAGAGAATCAAGCATAATCAATGAAAGAATTTTCATGATGCATCATAAAGTGAATATTTGTGCAAACCAACGATTATTGAGATGAATGCATTGAGGAAGAATGATACATGAGAGTTAGTGAAATTGCCACCAAAAAGGGTTCAGATGCAAATGTGTATAAAGTGAAGTGCAAAAGTGATGGTTCGTTGGAGAGATATGATGCATGCATAGTTACAAAAGGATATGCATAGGTAGGTGGATTGCATTATGATAAAACATTTAGTGTACTGGCGAAAATCACAACAGTGAGAAGCATGATTGCATGAGTTGCTACGAGCAATTGGAATTCGTTTAAAATGTATGTTAAGAATGCATTCTTAAATGATAAATAGCATGATGAAGTTTATATGCAACACCCAAAAGGTTATGTACATCCAGAGTATCTTGATTATCTATGCAAATTAAAGAAAATGCTTTATGGATTCAAACACAAACGAAGAGGATGGTGTGAGTGATTCAATAAAAAGCTATTAAATCTTGAATTTATGAAATCAAAGGTTAATTATTCAATATTTGTATGCAATCAAGGAAGCAAGATGATTCTATTATTGATTTATATAGATGATTTGATCATTACTCGCAATGATAAAAAGAGGATTGTTCATTTGAAAAAGAAAGTAAAATCTGAATTCTAGATTTCATATTTGGGAGAGATGAAATATTTTTTGAGAATAAAAGTAGGTTCAATGCAAGAGGGACTTTTGGTGATTCAGTAAAACTATATGTTGGAAATTCTTGATAGATTTCGTATGAGTGCTTGCAAACTAGTTGATTTGCCACTTGATGCTAATGGTAGGGTTCTAGATAATGGGAAATACTTGCATGATGCAAATCTGTATAGGAAGATGATTGGAGATTTGAGTTTTGCAAAAGGCTTGGTGATTCAATTTATACATAAACCATGTAAAATGCACTTGGATGTAGTGAGGTGTATATTGAGATATGCGAAAGAAACATGCATATAAAAGTTTAGACATGTATATATGCATACACACATGCAGATTGAGAAAGATATCTCATGGCTCCAAGGTCAACTAGTGGATTTTCATTTTCTCTTGGAAGTGCAACCATTTCATAGAGCAGCAAGAAGCAACCAACATTCATGTTTTCAAGTACCAAAGCTGAATATAAAGGCATTACTCAAGCCATTTTTGAAGCAACATGGACTCAGGACCTACTTGAAGAGATGGAAGTCTACATAGATGGAAAGGTGATCATCTATTGTGACAATTTGAGCAGCATTATGCTATCAAAGAATCTAGTTTATCATGCGAGATTGAAGCACATGGAAGTTCACTATCACTTTGTTTGCAAGAAGGTTATTGAAGGAGAAGTCGAGCTGATTCACATCAACAATGAAAAACAAACGGTGGATATTTTCACCAGAATTCTTCCCAAAGAGAAATTCATCTACTTCATATAAGCTTTAGGAGTTACAAAGCTTTCACTTGTATCTAGATTTCCTTTCATGTTGATTTCATCTCGTATGGAGATATGTACGTAATTCATGTTCTATTCAAACTCATTCTGAACTTTAGGGGAAGATTTGATGATGCCTCAATGTATTGCAAAAACGACATTATGAATGAAGTATAAAATCTGAGCATGTATTCTTCACCTACAGGCATGCACCTTATCCAGAAACCAAACTCTCTCTTCTTCTCGTCTGAGTATGCGTCTATTATGTATGCCATGGAAGGCACATAGCTACGCCTTGTCGTAATCTAGCACTAGATAAGAAGACATGTATGGAATTCCTTTCGTATGATGCAGAACTAATACAGCAGATATAACTTTTTTGGGCAACAGAGAATTGGTTTTAAATAATTTTGGTCATTCGGCTATAGCATTCTTTAACGTAATCTCCTGATTATAATACGACTATTTTATGAAGTACTCCTTTATAAAGCTGTGTTTTTGTACTTCATGAGCAAAGAAAGGACGCTGCGCAGGGGAATGTTGAACTTCTTGAGGTTTTATTGTGCATGTATAACACTTTTGCTTTAAATGATTATCTCCGAGGACATAACTTCTAGCCAAGTAGCTCATAAACACATAGTATCCTTAAAGAACATATATAAGAAATAAAAGCTCAGTACACATGGTGATGGCCTTCCTAATGTGCGTACATTTGCAAGCTTTGTGATATCGGAGAACTTTCACCATTGGAATCCAAAAGAACGTTGTTCAAACTTGATGATTATGGCGCTTTCTTGGGATTTTCTTTTAAAGTAGACGTCTCTATTGAGCGTGCAAGAAGTATATGCTCAAAGCATGGGCGAAAGCTCCTTTATTGATGCTGGGAAGTCATATAAACAGAATTTAGTATTTCTTTTATTATTCTAAAGCAGCTTGGAGGAAAGCTATTTGGACCACCCAACTGTTGAGTCCTTTGAACGAGCATCCTTTGAACGAGCTTCGTTCTTTGGTGGATGGTGATGCAATTTCCATGTCGAAGATCGGAAATGCGAGTTTCTCTGTGTAGCACACTTTTGACGAGGCAAGCAGAAAGTTCTTTTTCTCACTTGATGATATGGAGCCATGCAGCATCTCAGATCAAAGTTCAAAGCACAGGTACATGCATACTGAAAGTCTGTAAGTATCATCTATCCTGTACACTCCACCCCCGCGTATGGAGGAGCCATGGAAGCTCTCTGCAGAGCATCAAACACGTGAAACTTTTCGAATTTTCTTACTTACACCTGTATACTCCACCTCCGCTTATGGACGAGCTATGGAAGCTCTCTGCATAGCATCAAACACGTGAAAGTTTTCACGTTTTCTTACTTACAGTTGTCATTCGTCAATGAGTTGAAACGCACCCATCCGTAGCATAATGAATTACAAAAGGATTTTAGAATATAATGTTGAGTGTCAAAGCAAATGTACACACATTTCAGATAGCAATATTTTCCTCTATGCATTTTCATGAACAGATAAGTCTTGTAACTACCAGCCGTATTGGTCAATCCTTCTCAAAATACTCGAGTTTTAGCTTCTCTTGGAATCTATAAAGCTTGCCCTGATGTGCTAGTCTCAAAAAGTTCATATTCCACTATGAGTAAGTGTTATCTATCAACAAGTTCAAAAGGTTTCACCCATAGAATAAAGGCACACATAATTGATTGATATGTGTCATACATTGAGAGGAGCAATGTTCTCGAATAGACTAGAATTAATGTAAATTTCCAATATTATGAACTTAAGATTCTGAATTGTACTCATAGGCAAGCTCTCCATTCCATCAACTTCAGTCCTCATCATTAAACCCATGTGTAAAAGTAAGGAAGTACGACTTTACCTTCATTTTCCATGAAATTCGAAAGAAAATATTGTAGAATTAGTGTAATTTGTTCATCCACCTATATCACCTAGGTATCTTCAAGATGAGTATACGCCAGTCAAAAACCTTGCCATGTCCCTCAATTTATGTTTCATTCAAGTTTTTAGAAAGGTCAATATATCCTTATAAGAGCCTGAGTTTTCTAGATTAAGGACTCACAAATCCATAGCTACATTTCACAACCTGTGAGTAATGTGCATTCAAAGACCTCCAAGTGTATACATGATGTCACTTGCCAGATGCACTCGAGATGAAAGAACCCAGATCAAATATGTAGATAAAACCCCCACAATTTATATCAAATTTCCAATAAAATTTATTCTTACACTCCAATTTCTTCTTTGGATGCCCACTCACCTTCAATCACCTCTAGAGATTGACGATAACATCGCTTCGAACACTGAACCTTTGTTGATGCACACTTCTTCAAGCCCTGCTACCATCGAACAAGTGTATCCCATCGCTAGATCCATCTTTAGGCGGTAGTCATTGAAGCAGCCATGTACAGTTCTTGAAATCAAACCTAAGCTTCGTTCGAGCGGCAACAAACTCCTTCGCTCGCATATGAATGCCTGTTCATAAGTTAACGATCAAGGTGTAAGGCGCCATTTCCGAGCTGTTTCTTGTATCTGCGAAGCTTACACTCCTCGTGCAGTCACGTAAGTTATAAAACGAGACGGCGTTGATACCACTTGACAAGGCGGAGCTACGTGCCTTCCATGGCGTACACAGTAGATGCGTAGTCATGCGAGGAGAAGAGAGAGCCTTCCTGGCATACACAGTAGATGCGTACTCATGCGAGGAGAAGAGAGAGACTGCTTTCGGATAAGGCGCTCGGCTGTAGGCGAAGAATACGTGATCACTTGTTTTTCTTATTTCATTCATAAGGTTGTTTTTACAATACAATGACAATTCATCAGAACGAAGTTTAGAGGTATCGCTCGTCGTGTCTCTATTACATGCACATGAATCTTAATCACCTTTTCTTTTTCTGAAAGATCACTTTGCACATCATATGCTATCATTTGATGAAAAAAAAAAATCTAAGCCGGTAAAGAAGAACGATAAATGATTTATTATTATGAGGATTTTCTTTTTCATGTCTAGCATAATTTTCTATATTCCAAATGACCTCAAGCATACGTTGTCTTCCAGAAAATAAAACATACCATTTTTTATTTTATTGAATTCCTTGTATGGAACTTTCTAAATTATTTCTTTTTTGTATGTTATCTCCTAGACTTTTTAAAGATGCTTGTATATTTACATCCTTTATTGGAGGAGAAAGTAGCATTGGAAACAAATCTGATTGAATTAAGTCTTCACATAGATAAAACCTTTTAAAATTCGTATAAATCCGAAAATATACACTTGGGCAATTTCTAACCGTATCACCTCTCATGTCTTCTCCGTTCTTCCTATATCTGTTTACTTACTTTTCTAGGAGCTAAGAATTTCTTGTGTCTTTAAAACGTCAGCTAAAAGAATCCAAGAACTTGTTCCGACTTTAATTGCGTTTGGAGTCGTCTAATAAATTTTTCCGACTCTAAATTGCCTTTGGAGTCGCGATGTAGGGTGTTTAAGACAAATTCAAATCATGAGCATGATAAATTTTCTCTCTTAGGCTAGCTACTAATTTTTGCACTTTGATCTTTCTCTGTTAGTTTTTTCTCATTATCATCCATTGCTTACATGTTATGATTCCATCAACGTGTAAATGCGTTTTCTTACTCAAAGGTATTGCAATCGAACAAAATAGGCACGTATAAACTCTGCCTCTTTTTAATTACTAAGAGGCATTGGTATATTCATGTCTACCCATGTAGAAGTGTGCAACACCTCCTTTCTGATATGGAGTCAACCAAAGAAGATATTCTATTTCACGGATGTTTTTTCCATCATGAATCAAGAAATATTATCTGAAGAAAACAAATCTTCTAAGGAATCCTTCCCCTCCACCTGTGTGCTTATTTCATATGGTCGACTTTTATTTGCAATCTTTTAATTTTCAAATAAAAATCTTCGTTATTTGTAGAACAATAACCTATCTAAGGTACGTGAAATTGAAGTATGATCTCATTTATTCCAAAACTATGAGATAAATTTCAGTCATAACACATCATCGAAGGTCGTTATTCTCCATAGTTTTCGACTCTCTTTCTGGAAAAAATGTACAGATTGCATGAGCTCTCTTAATCTAGTTTCAAGCGCATGTGGAGTTGAATACTTTTATAACTAAATAAATAAAATTTCCGTAGATTTAGTACATTAATAGCTTCTTGATAATTTTACTAGTGTAAAATCTATAAACTACAAAACACATCCTAACCTTCACATTAGACACAGGGGCAAACACTTTCTTAGACAAACGTAGTTGGAAATCATGTAAGAGTCTTCCATAATAATTTACGAATTCTTAGAGTGTGAGGGAATTCACACATAAAATGATAAGTAAGATCCCTGTTTTTGACATCCCTTGATTAGTTTCAAGCACTCAATGAAGGTACTGTGTCTAATTTATGTAGCTCAACTGTTTCAAAATGTAAATTGGATTATGATCCTTCCTCTATAGTCAATAATCTTCGTTTATTGCATTCTTGAGTTATGAGTTTGGATCCATCCTAAAATTCTCTGAGAAAAGCATTTCTATTTAGTACTCTCTTTGACCATCTCTCTTCACAAGCATAAACATATTTCTAACTGTGTGAACATGCAACATATCCTCTATAGACTTTACATTCCTAGAATCACAGAATAAAATAAACCATTCCTTTGTGCCATATATCCATATATCAATAGGTCTTTCGTATTCTAATTGGTCTTTGATGTTTCAATATTGCGAAACATAGCCTCATTTCATATTATGTGGGTAATACAATCATTACGTGTAGACGATTGGGTATATATCTTCTTAGAATGGCCCACATGGATAGTTTTTCAATAAATTATCTTTCTCTTAACGAATAGTACTGTTCAAATTCTCCAAATTCTAATAGATTTTTTGGTTTTTTCTCTAGATCGATTGTAGGAACAAAACCCTAAGCTCTTTTGCATGATGTTCTTCTTAGTCTAAACGTCATTATTTCTAAATAATTCCATGGAATTATTTCATTTAGAAAATGATCTCAAGTTTGTTTGTTTTATTTCTTTTGTGTCTCTTCATAATCATTCTTACGAAAAAAAAATATGAAATTTATCCAATGAGAGTAATTCCTTTCCATTTTTATAGCTATCGTGTCCTCCTAGATCGTGTTTACCACCTCTTGGTGTTGTTCAAGTATTTTCTTTAAGTGATAGTATCCATAGCTCAATCAACTCTAGATTCATCCTTAGATTGAATTAAAGCTTTAGCAAGCCTCTCAAGTCTCAAAGATAATTGATAAGATTGAATCCAATTCCACTAGAATATGGAAAATGGTTTAGCTCCATAGATACCATGTTGTAGAAGTTAGAGCCATTCTCGTAACTCAAAAAATATATAAATAGTCCAAGACTTTAAAGATATATATGGGAGACTAAGATTTTTTCATTTTATTATATTCAATAGAAACGGGTAATTAATAGGAGAAACTTTGAAAAATATATATAGTACCCTCAATTCTAAAGCATTTGTGTGTCTAGAAATATGAATAGTATGAGATGTAAAAAAGTATCCATATGGCTTTCTTGACCAAGGAGGTTCCTTCTTGAAATATATACACTTAAGAGGATGATCTTGTAAAAGTAGAACTTCTTTAATATCCAAATATTACAAGATTATTGGCTTTTTTTTTTACGTCCAAAAAATTAGTTCATAGGTTGAATACACTAAGTACCGATTACTTGATTCTTGAAGGTTTACGACTACCTCTCAGATTGATTAGAAATTAAAATTCAATTGATTCACAAATATAATCAGAGTTTTTCCTTTTCAAATTGATATGTCTTTAATGTTTTCCAAAAGAAATATGGGGAATCAATTTCAGACATAAGTCTTCCAAATAATGTCGTTCTTGAAGTCTTTGTATAGATAACATCATCATCTATGACTTTGAATTTTTAAGAATCAAAATCTTTATGCTCACAAAAAAAAAGATAGGCTACAACAAATGATTTACTATGTACATCAGCTGTTAGTATAAAATATTATATCTTAGGGGAATGTTGTACATCTTTCCTTGTAGATTTTCTAGAGAGTCCCCCTTTTCATCAGATTTTCGAGAGCTAACAAGAAACCAAGGGCTTCCCCTCATTGATCCTCGGTTTAGTCTATGATTCAATCAATAGTGAGGATATTTTGAATATTAGTAGTTATATTTTCATTCTAAACAAAATAAAATAAATGATAGTCAATATCTTCTTTTTCCAAATATCTTCTTTTTCCAGAAGGGATCTATTACCTTCAATCCTTTTGTTGTTGCTCGACAAGAGTCCATTATACTAGAGATACACAAATATATGAACACAAGAGTCCGTTATAATAGAGATACACAAATATAGAGATACACAAGTTTATGAACATAAATATAATATAGATAAACAAATAAATAGAGATACACAAGATATAATAGAGATACACAAATATAATAGATTCTACTAAAATAGAGAGCCTTAGTTTGCTACAAAAGTCCATAAAAAATAGAGATACACAATTTGCATCTGTTAAAAAATTTACTCATGATATATGCAAGCAAAGCTCACTTTCCCCACCTCTCATTCCTTAATCTTGAAGAAGGTTTCCTCATTTCTTAAATCTCTTCGAAATATATGAATTCGTAAATCTTTGTCGCTTTATTAAAAGAGCACATTTCTTAGTTTTTTTTTTTGTTGTCTTTCTTTGCAAAGCGTTCTTAGAACTATAAACAATGGAAAGAGCACAAGAAGAAGAAAGACAATTACAAAAACGTATTTACAACTTCTTTATCCCCTTTGCGGGAAACCTACTTGTTTTTATTCTTTTTGTTTCTTATAATGTACACCTTTTGCTGTTGGTGCAAATGAGTCCAAGCATACATACTTGTGTGATTAGTATTCACTTCATAAAGTCATTCAAAGTCACATATGACTACACTCTTGTAAAAGGCATTTATGTTTCTCCTTGTAAAAGTGCAAAGCACTTACTTTCATGTGGAGTTAGGAGGAATCAAATCACAAATCGTTGGTAGAAGATTGGTAAGGAAACAAGTCCCAAATTTTAGGATTCACTTTATGGCAAGAGTTTGAATTTGAATTCAAAAAGTGGCTCCAACTCTAGCTATAAAAGTGAAACAAAATGTCATGAAAAAAGCCCCGATTATAAGATCAATTGAGAGGGATATTTAGTGTTAAGTGGGCTCATTCCATAGCTCCATCACTACCCTCACATTGTGCAGGATATCAGGTTAAGGGGAGATCATACAACTCTTCACCCTATAATATCTCTCACTTGACCATTCATACCATAGATGAGTGCTTTAACAACACAAAGAATCAGAGACGAAGAGGTTTCCTTTGAGGAGGCTATGGACAATCTAGAGGCAGGTTCAATAATGGAGGAAGCAATTACCATCATAATTACAACCAAGGTTACAACAAAAACTTTATGCAAAATCCAAGAGGATTTTCTATTGATCATGAACATGACATCCAATCAAAGTAAATATGATGAGCATCTATTCTATATTGATTTTGGTTGTTCCAATCATGTAGCTAGAAATGTAGCATTGCTATCTAATGTTGAAGAATCTAAAGGGAATCATGAAGTCTAGAGAAGTGATTACACTAGGCACTCTATTAAGAAGATTGGAAATGTTCAAGCATATGATGGTAGCATATTATATGTGCCAACCATAACAAAAAATCAAATTAGTGTTGGGATGATTGTTGAGAAGGGCTTATAGGTTAGATTCACAAGGCATGGAGAATATGTGGAGGATCCTCAACAAGGCTTGAAGAGGATTGCAAAAGGGGAGAAATGTGGTGGACTCTTTACATTTGAAGTTGAAGGTACCAAAAATATTGTTGTCTTCAATTACAAAGATCAAACCCTATTTGAATTGGAGATATGGCATAAGAGGTTAAGTCATGTAGGTGAAAGGACACTAAAGAAACTATGAAAGGATATGTTTCCAAGTAACACATGATTTACAAATGTGGAGAATGCCAATTTGGAAAATCACACATGCAACCATTCAACAGAAAAGGATACATGTATGGAGACTACTTGGAGCTCATACACAGAGATGTGTGGGGTCCTAGCAGAGAGCCATCAATCTCAAGATCAAGGTACTCTGTTTCATTCATAGATGACTATATTAGATGGACAATACTTTACTTTATGAAGCATTAAAGATGAAGTCTTCTCTCGTTTGAAGAAGTATTTGGCATTTGTTGAGAATTAAACGGGTAGAAGCTTGAAGAGGCTCAGTTGTGATGGACATGGTGAGTATTTCTCACATTAATTTGACTCCTTCTTATAGGAAAGAGGCATAAAGGGAGAGGTTACAATAAGGAACAGTCCCGAACAAAATGGAGTGGCAGAGAGAAGAAATAGACTAATAGTAGGAAACTTCCAAATTACTTATGGTTACAGATAGTTTCCATACACAAATACTTAATTAATAGGATTCCATCTTAGTCCATGGATGGAATGAAACCTTATGAGGCATGGAATGGTAGGAGACCTTCCCAAGACCATTGTAAAATCATTGGATGCATTTCTTATGCACATATACCCTCACAGATTAGAGCAAATCTTGACCCAAAAGCAGAAAGATGTATATTCATTGGCTATGTCCAAAATCAGAAAGGATATAGGTTGTATAATCCCACTAAGAAAGGAATTACAATGAGTAGGGATGTGGTGTTTGATGAAAATAATTCTTGTTTTGAATATGATTGCAAGAAAATAAAGCTACCCTATGACTTGGAAAGTGATTTTTCAACTCTTACTTAAGAAGAACCAAAATTATTAGAAGATGTCAACTTGAAAGATGAAGAACAAATTGACTACAAAGCTTGGAATTCCAAGGGCAAGACAAAATTTAAACAATTGGAAGACATTCCAGAGTCATCCAATCAAGCACTTAGAGGATCTCAAAGGGAGAGTAAAAAATGAACCAAGCATTCTATATACATGATCAAAGACTCTATGTCAGAGGAGCCCTCTTCATTTGAAGAAGCCAATCAGAAGGCAGAATGAAGAGAAGTGATGTAGGACAAAATTGAAGTACTTCAAGCAAACAACACTTGGGATTCGGTCCCCAAGATGCCAAGCATGAACGTAATAGGATCTAAACATATTTACAAAGTAAAAAAGAATTTAGATGGTTCAATCAATAGGTGTATAGCAAGGCTAGTAGCAAAGGGGTTTTCTCAAACCCATGGAGTGGATTATGATAAGACCTTCTCACCTGTGGCGAAGATGCCAACAATCAGAGTTTTAGTAAGTATTGCTACTTCAAAGAATTGGAACTTCTATGAGTTAGATGTTAAAAATGTATTCCTTAACGGAAGGATCTTAGAAGAAGTCTGAATGGCTCAAATGAACATGTTTAAGATGATGATTGGATTGCAGTAAATCAAGGGGAAATGGAGACCAAGCATGTTAGGCTTGAGGGGGAGCTTTTGGTGCAAACGAGTGCGAGCCTACAGACTTGGGCAATTAGTATTCAGTTCATAAATTCATTTGAAGTCACATATGACTAATTTCTTGTAGAAGGCATTTATGTTTATCCTTGTAAAAGTACATAGCACTTACATTCACGTGGAGTAAGGAGGAATCAATTTGGTAGGAGATTGGTAAGGAAACAAGTCCTAAAGTTTAGGATTCACTTTATGACAAGAGTTTGAATTTGAATTCAAAAAGTGGCTCTAATTCTAGCTATAAAAATGGATCAAAATCTCTCGTGAGTAAAGCCTCGATTGTGAGATCAATTAAGATGGATCTTCAGTGTTTAGTGAGCTCACTCCATAGCTCCATCACTATCATCACATTGCCCAATTATACATTGCCAATGTCATTATAACTCTATGTGATTTAATACACATACATTGATCACATCTCTACTTCACTTCTCTGGTATGTTCATCTCAAAACATTGAGCTTCTCAGACTTGATTCTCAGTTCATACTTGACCATTTGATGTGATTTAATGTAATATAGATTCAGCATATTGTCTAGTCTATTGTTACAAAGTTTCAATTTCATTGCATTATTCAATTTGGAGATATCATCAAAGTTTTACTCACTAGTTTGCATACTACTAAAGCCTAAAATTGTCAGGATGGTCAATTGATTTGCTAAACATAATTCTCACAGTACACTTGATCATTTCAAGTGAAATAACTTTTGATTGGTATCTATCTTAAGAAATTAGATACTCCCAAAAGGAATTTGATCAATTGCTAGTAGGCTAAGAGCTCTGTTCATTTTACGGAGCATGTGTAGAGACGAAAATAGAAAGTCTTAGCTCATAGTTGAATATTCTACTCACTTTTTTGACCCATTGATTAGAGGATCATACTCCAATGCAGTTAGGTGATTATTTCTCATTCTTGTGAAGCTCAAGGGGTCTACTTTACACTCTTCAACTTGTTCTTGCCTGATGTGAAGCATGATTTGGAGCACCACTTCATTTCTGGAATCTATACACCATCTCCTTCAACATTTAGTCCCTAAGGGGGGGGGGGGGTAGGTTTACAAGCATGGATCCTTGTAACTAGCCAAACTTGGGAATTCTTGATCGAACACTCTCTAGGAGGTTTGTGGAATTTGACTCCAAATTTTCTAAAGTGCTAGAAGTTATATTCAATCTCCATTTGTGTGGTGACGGATGATGATATGATTAATTAAGGATAGTTCTTTTAACTTTATTGAAGTTGCAAAGAAACCTCAAATTAAACTTAAATATATGAACTCGTACATTTGTCTCTAAATATCAATACTAGATTTTCTCTAATTCTTATCTCTACGTAGTGAACAAAAGAAACATGTTGTCATAACATATTCAAATGATACTATTAACTTTACCACATCCTCATCATGAGTTTCAATATAAGTTAAAGCAAGAATAAATACAGGCACATCAAAACGTGGGTCTAGAGTAGGCTCAAGACATTTCTTAATGTGTTTGAGGTGTATGTTCAATTCTCGATAGCCGATAGGCACGAAAATTGAAAAACAAAAATCATAACTCTAGAGCCTCTAATTCCAAGTTAACATGAGTTAACTTCAGTCTAGAGAGACTTAACTCTAATGGAAAATACACCAACCCCTAGAGGACTCTAGTGGAAGCTAGTAAAGTTGTGGGAACTACTTGCAGACTTCTATGATGATGAAAACTCTAGGAGATACTTAGAGAATCCTAATAGACAAGTTTATCAAGAAATTTTACACTTTCTTTTGTAAACTTCATGCATCCAAGTCAGATGATAACTTAAAAAAAGTTTTTTTAAGATCCTTAAGCACTTCTAATGAATGCTCTTACTTGATTTTATCCGAGGACATGATAGAAATTAAAGAATAAAAGCTAAATGGAATGTACACTAATTGAATGTTTAAAGTTCAAAATGTAGTTGTTATATTCCGATGTTGCATCTCCAGTAAGGATGCAAAGGCTTAACAAAACATGGAAGCTTTGAAAGAACTCTTCCTTTTCAAAGGATTAAAGAGTTATTTTTTGGTTTCATTTAAGGTAATTGTGGCTTGAGAGAAAACCCTTGTTAAGTGATCTTTAGGAATCAGGATACTTCCTAAAGATAAGCTATTTAATGAAATAGTCTAGTTTGCTAATTTATTAATCACATTTTCCTCTTATCAGATTCAATATGATTTCTTATGGGAATATCAGAGTAAAAATTTTCAAGATATGGATGTTTGTTCAAGATCTTTATATAGAAAATGTCTTTTGACATTCTAGAATCTAGGAAAGGAGGGATGCCTAGCCCTAAAAGTGATTGTAGTTATAGCATGACCAAGTTTTTCCTCATACAAGGGGAAAACCATTATCTTTCTTGAGACTCTAGTATGCATGCACTAATTAAGGTTTCAAAAAAGTGTATCTTTTGGAGAAGCTATTTATAAAGATCAATCATTAGGGTCTCCCAAGATATTGGTAATCTATCACTTTTAGGAAAGATTCCGAATGATTCTTAAGTGATAAAAAGAAGGATGAACTCTAATAACATCCAACAATTGGATGATGATAATAATTTCTTCAAAATCAAGAAAAAGAATGTTAATCACATACTCAAGACATCAACAGAATTCAAGCAATAAATCTTTGCGATTCTTGTCCAAAAGTTACTTTTTTCTTTTTAAAGATCATTCAAAAAAATGCAAAGATTCCTAGATGAATCATTTTCTCAAATTATTTGATTCCTTAAAAGGAATCTCAAGTGAAGAATAAACTACTCCCTAGTAGTGAGCATAAAATTCTTGAACCTCATTAGACAGTAAGTAGCTCCTAAGCAGTCTCAAACCATCCGTATTGGTACTTAAGTCCAATGATTGGTATAACCTAAAGGTGTATCAATTTTGATAATAGTCTTAGATTTTGAATCAAAAATCCATTAGACTATACGCAAACTTGAGTTGAGCAAAAGATCTCTGTAAATCTTATAGATAAGCCTAAAAGCTTTACACAAGTTCAAGAGATCTGAATTATAAAGACTAAGTCTTTATTCTTGTTGTTAGGTCAACTAGACATGATTAAGCTTGGAAATTCGTTTCCAAGAAGTTACAATTGGAATGACTCCAATGCTTGCCCAAATATTGGAAAGCAAATTCCTTTTGGTAAATGTTTCACTAAAGTTCCATTTACCCAATAGAAAGTGTGAAAAGAGTAAGGTGTTCCAATCTTGAATAGAGCAACCATGATGATGGTAATTAAGTCTCTAAAAGGTAAAACATACTCTTTCCCTATCCTTTAAAGGATTTTGGTGAGATAAAAAAAGCATGAGAAGATGGTTAGGCTTAAGGAGTGGAGAGATTCCTTTAAATTCATGGCCAAGGTAGCTACTGAAAGCTTCATAACAAAGGAATCCAAAGACAAGAACTAAAAAGCTCTTGTCACTATAAATTGGTTGAGTATAACCTACAGGACTTGAATTTGGGAAACTCAAGTCTTGGAATTATAACTCGTTTTCATTTGAAAATGCTAGAAACGAACGAAGCTCCAAACCTTTTCTCATTGGTACCCTATGTAGGGGAGATTCACCAAAGTCCTTCATGGTATTACTAGATTACATGCCTCTGTAAATGAAGAAACCGCCTTGCTAAAAATGTGCAATGAATTTGAAAAATTCTTGAATAAATAAGCAAAAGAGAAGGATGATTCTTCGGATTTTGTTTTTTTCAAAAGGAATTATAGCCTTGCACTCCCATGCTCTAATTAATAAAAGATCAATAATAGAGTGAATGGGCTTAGTGCCCTTAAGTTCCCCTCTATCCCACAAAGGAAGGGCCATGATAGCTATGATGGTCCAATTCACTAGGAAACATAAGATTCCATCAGAAACAAACGTTTCAAATAGAGTTGGTGAGAAGTTTAATGATTTCTCTACCGCACTCATTAGGGACCCCCTCATTTTAATCTTTCTACTTTCCAAGACAAATATCCTATGGGAGTCTAAAAGGTGGAGATTTCTTTGCAATTGTAGATTCTTCTACTTAAGAGGTTGAGAGATGTTTCAATCCACCACTCATTTAGATGGGCATCAAGGTTGATTGGAAATGTTTCTTTAGATATCTTCTTGATCACTTTGCCTTTGATGAAGTTCCATAATGCACATTTTTTTAGCAAGTAATGCTCATTTCCTATTGATTTTCGTTTGTAAGCTCAAAATCCTTGTGAAAGATTACTAGATTGGGTAGATTGTATGGCAAGAGAAGAAGAGACGCCCAAGGTCCTCTTTGCATTGAAAGCAATACTTACACCAGTGAGGGGTCCCATTGATTAGCATTGCTCTAGATTCCACGATGGAGGAGTTTTTGTGTAAGGAGGGAATTTTTGCTCTCAATGAGAGGATGCATCAGGTCCCCGCACACAAGTATCCATCTGATGCTAATTCGAATGTGATAACATCTCCTTTTCAGGGAGATATGCGAGCCAATGTGCTTATAGAACCCCTAAATTTTATCCAATCATTTACCATTGAACCATATAAACCCTTCAATCTGGAGTGGGTCATTTTATAAAAGGAGAGGAGCCTTTGAGTTGTCCTTGAAACTAGTTCTATGTCTTAAAAGGCACCACGCATCATAGGGAACTCTCCTAATAGGTCCTATGTCCTCAAGTCTTATCCAATGACCTCTCTAAGGGTTCAAGAGCTACTTCCACTTGCTAAAACCTTTGTTTTGTATCTTTTTTGCTCTTTGGATGTTTTCCATTTAAACTTCTCTCATTACCTTAATAGGAAACAAGATAGAATCATTTTGCCTAATTGCAGCCAACCATTTCCAATCTTCTTTGACCTTCATATATGGTTTGAATTTGTCAATTCTTCCATATGGAGCAAACAAATTCAGAACCTTTCACAGCCACTACATGTTAAGAAAGCATAAGGATGATCAAATCAAGATCCTATCACCTAGGGATTCTCTTAAGCATAAGAGAGGATTTTTTTTATAAGAATAAACTTTTACCAAGAAACTTCTACATTGCACCACATGAATGAGCCTGTTGGCATCCAATTTATCTACCATTACTCCCACATCCAAAATGCCCAATCCCCTAGACTCGTTGTGGTGACCACACAAGGTCCACTTGATTTTGGGTATTCCTCTCCTATTTGGATCCCTAAGTGAGAAAATATTTCTACAAGTACTTTCAAGCTTCCATATTTAGTTTTCCTACGAACTTTAACATGTCAAAAAAAATAGATCATCAACATCTTCATATTCTGAATTTGATGTATTTCTTGCAAATTTTAATGAGACTATCCAATCAACGAACTTAAATAAATGAAATAAGAAGGGTTTTGATCACCATAGTACGTCTTCCTAGGTCACATTGCATGCCCTTCAAGTAGGCAAATTTAGTATCTAGTTTGGCAAGAGCCCAATTCCAACACTAGCTCGGATGATTGAAATTTAAATCTGATTCATAATTTCTTGTTCCTGAATGCTTGCTTTGTGAGGCTCCAAGTGGCATCCATCTAATTGTGCAAATTAGACTAAGGTTGAAGCTTGTATTTCAAAAATTTCCCCTCAAGATTCAAGCTTTAAATCTTCATCCTAGCTCCAACAATCCAATCCCTTTTCTTGAACTATGCTAACTTGATTGAGTCCAAATCTTTGGTGAAGATATCAAAATATTGGGCATTGTTACTTATATATTGCACTTGACTTCTTTAGCGAGCACTTTGTTTTTTATGTAATGATATTGTAGCTCTCTATTTCCTTCTTGCATGGAACATGGCATTGGTAGATAGCTACATACTACTCATATTCTAACACTTGATTGGAAATAGACTAACTTTTAAGTTAAACTAAGCATAACTGATGGAGAGTGTTAATCTCCAAAAGAACAACCTATTCTTGAAATTAGAGCACCTCTATATCAAGAATAAGTCTAGACTCCTCTTAATTTAGAGAACAATCACTAACTTATCAAGAAATTGACTATTCTGGAAAAAATCAAGTTCTCAGAAAAGTCTGCTGCAGATTAATCTTTGATTGACTAACCATTTGTGTAAAGTTTATTATAAAACTTTGTAGGATGTGTCGCCTTAAGGTTGCGCACCTTCTCCAACTTAAATCTCCTCAAATGATTTATTATATTTTGAGAAATGACTCAAAGACTTTACCTATGTGTAAAACTACTTCTCTGCGGTAGCGACTTTGACACCTGTAACTTCTTAGCTATAGTTCTCCCAATGTCGAACCCGTTTGGTCAAATGCTTTTAGTTGTAGATAGCTGATCTCCCAACTTAGATTTTGAGCTATCATTTGTGTAAAACTTTACACTGTGCACTGAGCACTGTCCATTTCTTTGAACTCGAAATCTGTGCCTGTTTCAGAAGACTGTGAACATTCTTTACATATGAATGTTCCTACACACAATTCTCTTAGCTTGATTAAAATTGGAAGCTGAAAATTTGTACAGAGGTTGATCAACTCTAGACTTAAACTTGTACAAAAGCATTCCATAGAAGATCTACCTCAGAAGGAGAAGACACGAAAACTTCGGGCGCAACTTTTCTTCTATTCTTCAGAAAATTACAATTGAGTTATGAGAGAGACTTCTTCTCATTCCTATGAACTCTAATGAGTCTTACAACTTCCAAATGCACTATTCTCATACTCTCTTACTGTCTCTCTACTTGCCTCGACATTTTTCCAAAGTATTTATATGAAAATATGTACAAGTTTATAACTAAACAAAAGTATAAGTGATCTATGTCTTCACTAATGTACATATGTGTACATATCATCCTGTGAATGTAACCACCTTCTTTGCTTCAAGACTTGATCTTATCTCCATCCTTTGTCTTCCAAACTTCAATTGGTGATTGGTCTGCACCAACAGCTCCCCCTCAATCATCAATTGAGGTTTCTCTTATCTTCTTTATGCCTGCCATATCTTTGAACTTCTGTAACTTTGGTCCGTCTAAGCTCTTTGTAAGCATATCAGCTATCTGATCTTTTGTTGGAGTATGTATAACTTCAATCTCCTTATCCATCACCTTCTCTCTTAGAAAGTGATATTGTATCTCAATGTGTTTGGTCCTGGCATGAAAAACAGGATTAGCAGCTAGATATAATGAACTCATGTTATCTCCATAAATGATAGGTATGCTTTGTATAGTGTCAAAACTCTTCATGAGATTCTTAAGCCATATCACTTCCTTTGCAGCTTCAACCATGCCTTTGTACTCTGCTTCTATAGATGACAAAGCAACTGTATGTTGCTTCTTTGAGCACCAAGAGATTAACTTATCTCCCACATAACACATGTACCCATAAGTTGACCTTCTATCATCTGGATTACCTGCCCAATCTGCATCACTATATATTTTGATATTTGTATCTGATGTAAAACCATAATACAAACCCTCTTTGAGTGTACCCTTAATGTATCTCAACACTCTTTGACCTGCAATCCAATGTTCTTTCCTAGGACAATGCATAAATTGAGACAACACCCCAACTGCATATGATAAATCAGGCCTAGTTAATGTAGCATAGATAAGACTACCAACCAAACTCTCATATTGTTTCATGTCCTTGAATTCTTCACCTCCAATTCTGCTCAATTTGTGATTCACCTCCATTGGAGTAGGTGCTACTCTGCAATCATTCATCTTAAACTTGGTTAACAAATTCTTCAAATACCTTTCTTGAGTCACATACACTCCATGTTGAGTGTATGAAATCTCCATGCCCAAGAAATATGACAAATCTCCCAAATCACTAATTTTGAACTCTTTCTCCATTTGCTTCTTTAGGCTTTGTATGCCTTTCTCATCTGCACCTGTAAGAATTATATCATCAACATATATACATATGTAAATGAACCCATCATCACTTGCTTTGACAAGCAAGCTACTATCTGCTTTGGATACTTGAAATCCAAGTTCCTTTAAGAACTTTACAAGCCTATAGTTCCATGCCCTTGGGGCCTGTTTCAAGCCATATAAAGCTCCATTGAGCTTACACACATAATCTGAATATCTTCCATCTCTGAATCCTTGAGGTTGCTCCATGAAAACATCATCTGAAATATAACCATTCAAAAAAGCATTCTTCACATCTAATTGACACAATTTCCAACCTTTACATGCAGCAATTGCTATGAGTGTTCTGATGGTTGTCATCTTGGCCACTGGACTGTAAGTCTCATCATAGTCAATACCATATGTCTGAGCAAACCCTTTCACAACAAGTCTAGCTTTGTACCTAGACACACTTCCATCTGCAAATCTCTTTGTCTTATAGACCCACTTGCATCCAATGATCTTCTGGCTATTTGGTTTTGGAACCAAATCCCATGTTTGATTTTCCATCAATGCATCATATTCTTCCTGCATAGCTTTTTCCCAAATTTCTTTACCTTTTGCCTCTTCATATGTAGAAGGGTCTTCATCTGCTTTAATCATGTATGCATAATCCTTAGTAGTCAAAAATGAAGTATCATAGCTATACCTTGTAGGTTGCCATTTGTGCCTTGTAGACCTCCTAAGTTCTCCACTTCTTGAGGTTTCTGGTTCTTCACATTCAGGATCAAATCTTGGTGTTTCTTCAACTTCAACCTGCACTTCATGATTCTCTTGTTCATCAAATATCTGAACCTTTGATTTACCTTTCCTTTGACTCACAATTTCTTCATCATCTGTATTAATATTGATAGTACCTGCATACCAAGTACTTTGCTCATCAAATGTAACATCTTTTGATACAAGAAAATGTTTTGTGGATGGATTCCACAACCTGTATCCCATCTGCTTATCATCATAACCAATAAACACATATTTTTCAGCTTTAGGTTCCAATTTGTGCCTTAATTGTGATGGCACATATGCATAGGCCAAACATCCAAATACTTTGCAATGATCTAATGTGGGTCTCTTACCCCACCATGCCTCATATGGTGTCATACCCTGCAAGGCTTTACATGGTAGCCTATTAACCAAATAAGTAGCTGTATTTACAGCCTCAGCCCACAAATAATTTGGGCAATTTTTCTCCTTCATCATGGACCTTGCAAACTCAACAAGAGTTCTATTCCTCCTCTCTGCTACACCATTTTGTTGAGGAGAATACCTGCAAGTAACTTCCCTTTTTATACTTGCATTCCACAAGTAATCACTGAATTCATTAGAGAAATACTCTCTTCCTCCTTTTGACCTTAGTCTCTTCAATTTATGTCCTGTAATTCTCTCTGCATACACATGATAATGTTTGAATGTATTGAATACCTCGGACTTATCTTTGATCACATAGATAGTGATCCATCTGGTAGCATCATCAACATAAATCACATAATACCTTGAGCCATTGATACTGAAATCCTTGATGGTCCCCACACATCTGTGTGTACCAACTCAAGTTTCTCTGAATACATAAACCCATGCTTAGAATAGGGTTGCTTATGAGCCTTACCTAATTGACATGCCTCACATCTGTATGTCATATGTTGACCTGCAACATTAGGCAATCCAAGCACTGAACCATTATTAATCATGTCTTTAATACCTCTTTCATTGAAATGTCCAAGCCTTTTGTGCCAAAGCTCTAACTCAGAGATCTTATGTCCTGCATAGGTGAACAAGGCATGACCAACATTACCTTGAATCTTCAATGTGAACAATCTTCCTTCTTTCTTCCCTGAAACAATTTGTTTATACCCATTGCTAGGGTCTTCCACAAACACTCCTTCATTAGTGAACCTCACTTCATAACCTTTCTCCACAATTTGTCCTACACTTATCAAATTCTTAGGAATTCTAGGAACATACAAGACCTTACTCAATAAGGTGCTACCATCCTTGGCCTTCACTGATCCAACTGAATTCACATTGTGCTTTGTATTATCACCTGTTTGAACAACATGATTAGATACCTTATTCTCCAAATCAGTCATCAAGGCTATGTTACCACTTTGGTGATTGCTACACCCTGAGTCAATGTAGAAGACTCTTTGATCTTTACTCTGCCTTTCACAAGTTGCATTCATTATCAATGTTGAATCTTCCTTCTGATCTGAAGCATAATTGTAGTAGGTATTGTTATATTGTTGACTTTGGAATCCTCTACCTGCACTTCTTCCAAAGTAACCCCTACTACCTCTACCTCTGAAATTACCTCTTTGATTTCTGCCTCCTCATCCTCTTGAATTATAGTTCTGATTGTATCCACCATTACTCTGAGTGTTATGCCAACAATCATTTGCTAAATGATTTGTCTTACCAAAAATCCAGCAAGCTTTGGCTCCATCTTTGTTATTCGTGCCTCTTCCTCTACCTTTGCCACCTCCTCTTCCTCTTAGGAAGTTGGCTTGACTAGTTGTGCCTTCTTCTTCATTTGCTTTTTGCTTTCCTTTGTTAGTTTTCTTCTTGTCTTTAGAGTACATTGCATGACCTGCACTCTTGTCACTATCTCCTTTGACATCATTCTCAAAAGTTAGCATATGTCCTAACAATTGATTCAAATCAGGATTGAAATGATCCAATGAAAGTTCTGTAGACAAAATAAAAGGCTTCCACTTCTCATTACCTCTTAGTCCTGTGAGAATTTGCCTTACCAATTTATCTTCTTCAATGTCTTCATCCACTGCTCCTAATGCATCTACAATGTCCTTCATCTTTGTCACATAATCAGATATTGATTGTGAAGCCTTCTTCTTGAAAGTAGTAAACTCTGCCCATAAGGATGCTTTTCTTGACTTTGTAGTGTTTTGGAAATGCTCCTCCAAAGCATTCCATATTTCACTTGCACTTTCAAGACCTCTAATATGAGGTAGCAAGTAGTCATTGACAGCCATGTAGATTATGCTCCTAGCTTGAGCATCTCTTTTCATCCAATTCTTCAAATCTGATAATTCTTCCCTAGTTGGAACACTAGGATCTCTGAATTGTGGCTTTTCTTCTTCACTTGTAATGTAAGCTATTAAATCTTTGCTCATTAGATGAGCTTCCATCCTCATTGACCATGCAGGATAGTTTTCTCTATCCAATTTCTCTATCTGAAGAGAATCTCCCATCCTTCCTTCACCTGTATATTGAATTCTTCAACCTTTATGAAGTATAAAGTAACCTTTACTTCAAATGACACTCCTTTTGTCTTTCTAGGTGTCGTATGATCTCCTTCTCAAGCTTTTCTTCCAAGCTTTCATCTTTTTAATCTTCAGGTGTCAAATTCTTTGTAGTTGCAGCAGTCGGAATCCTCGTTTCTTTAACTCTGATGCTTCCTGCTCTGATACCACTAATGGAGAGTGTTAATCTCCAAAAGAACAACCTTTTCTTGAAATTAGAGCACCTCTATATCAAGAATAAGTCTAGACTCCTCTTCATTTAGAGAACAATCACTAACTTATCAAGAGATTGACTATTTTGGAAAAAATCAAATTCTTAAAAAAGTCTGCTGCAGATTAATCTTTGATTGACTAAGCATTCGTGTAAAGTTTTTTATAAAACTTTGTAGGATGTGTTGCCTTAAGGTTGCGCACCTTCTCCAACTTAAATCTCTTCAAATGATTTAGTATATTTTGAGAAATGACTCAAAGACTTTACCTATGTGTAAAACTACTTCTCTCCAGTAGCGACTTTGACACCTGTAACTTCTTAGCTATAGTTCTCCCAATGTCGAACCCGTTTGGTCAAATGCTTTTAGATGTAGATAGCTTATCTCCCAACTTAGATTTTGAGCTATCATTTGTGTAAAAATTTACATTGTGCACTGAGCACTGTCCATTTCTTTGAACTCGAAATCTGCACCTGTTTCAGAAGACTGTGAACATTCTTTACATATGAATGTTCCTACACACAATTCTCTTAGCCTGATTAAAATTGGAAGCTGAAATTTTGTACAGAGGTTGATCAACTCTAGACTTAAACTTGTACAAAATCATTCCACAGAAGATCTACCACAGAAGGAGAAGACACGAAAACTTCGGGCGCAACTTTTCTTCTATTCTTCAAAAAATTACAATTGAGTTATGAGAGAGACTTCTTCTCATTCCTATGAACTCTAATGAGTCTTACAACTTCCAAATGCACTATTCTCATACTCTCTTACTGTCTCTCTACTTGCCCCGACATTTTTCCAAAGTATTTATAGGCAAATATGTACAAGCTTATAACTAAACAAAAGTATAAGTGATCTATGTCTTCACTAATGTACATATGTGTACATATCATTCATCCTGTGAATGTAACCACCTTCTTTGCTTCAAGACTTGATCTTATCTCCATCCTTTGTCTTCAAAACTTCAATTGGTGATTGGTCTGCACCAACAATAACCTTACAAGTCACTTGAACTTATTCCTAGTATTCAGCTTCCTTGGATAAGAGGGTGATTCGGGCTTGATTTATGAGCCACATAATCTCACAAGTCACTTGAGCTAATTCCAAATATTCAGCTCAAGTGGATGAGAGTTTCCATAAGATGCTAACCCTGTTCTGACAACATTTGCTCTTAAGGGAGATATTTGAATCAAGATGCTTATTGAACCCCCTCAATTTTATCCAATGTTTATTCATTGGACCATATTCACCCTTCAATCATAAGCGGGCCATTCTCGTAAAGGAGAGGAGTCTTTCATTTTTCCTAGGCACTAGTTTTGTGTCTTTGAAGGCACCACTCATCATAGGGGAGCTCTCCTAATATGTTCTAGGCCCTCAAGACTTATTCAATGAATTCTCAGAAGGTTCAAGAGATGTTTGCACTTGCTAAAACCTTTATTTATAGATTTCTTGCTCTTTAGATGTTTTCCATGTACACTTCTCTAATTCCCTTAACAAGAAACAAGATAGAATCATTTTGCCTAATCTTGGACACCCGTTTCCAATCTTCATTAACCTTGATATATGGTTTGAGTTTGTGAATTCTTCCATATGGAGCAAACAGATTTAGAAACTTTTAGAGCCAATAGATGTTGAGAAAACATTAGGATGAGCAGATCGAGATTCTATCATGTAGGGAATCTCTGAATCATAAGAGAGGAATTTTATGTAAGAATATGTTTTTCCTAAGAAACTTCTACATTACATCACATGGATCAGCCACTTGGCATCCAATTTATGTGTCATTTCTCCCACATTGAAAATGCCCAATCCATTAGACTTCTTGTCGTGAACAAACAAGGTCCATTTGATTTTGGGCATTCCTCTCCTATTGGATCACTAGTTGAGAGGATATTTCTACAATTACTTTCAAGCTCCAATAATTATTTGTCCTCAGATCTCAAACATGCCAGAAAAATGGATCATATGCATCTTCATATTTGGAATCTGATGTAATTCTTGCAGATATTAATACCTATCAAATCAGTGAGCTTCAATAGATGAAATAAGGAAGGTGTTCATCACCGTGGCACATCTTGTGAGGTCACATTGCACACCCTTCAAATAAGAAAATTTAGTATCGAGTTTCGCAATTGTTGGAGGAGATGGATTGATACCTCAAGGAAGTGAGGTGGTACTACTAAAACTTGCTTTTTACGTGCCCTATTACACTTTAGAGTTATTTAGTAGGCCCTTTTAGCCTGCAAATGAAACCAAGAAAGTACCTATGTACTTTGGGATTGATGCTTGAAACAATTGAATCAAAACAAACTACTTCATGATAGCTAGAGTCACAAAACTTGTTATTTTGGTCTATACACATGCTTATTCTTTTGGTCACAGTTCATAGTACAGTAACAATTAATTAAATTCCTTTTGGGGAAATTCAACTAGCTTACATAGCTAACGATTACAAGTGGAATCATCTAAAAAGATCAATTATGCTATGAGAAATCAATTTAGCAATCCAAAGCATACCCTTGACTTTTTAAGGACTGAATAGCAGATGAACAGTGGGCACTTGGATGATGACTCCTAGATGGCTACACCAAATGTTTTGAAAAATAAAAGATAAATATCCAAAAGTTTCTTTTTTGTCATCCTTACATCCTCTCGAATCTGGATATGAGTATGATTTTATATCCAAATCTAATGTGTATGGGAAGTAAAGACCTTGATTTTGAGTACCGTTGAGATACTTCAAAATTCTTTTAGCAGCTTCCAAGTGAGGTGCTCTAGGTTTATACATGAATTGACTTAGATCACTTACTCCATAACATATGTCAATCCTTGTTAATGTTGCATAGTTTAGACTCCCAACTATGCTTTGATCACCTGCAACATCTTGAAACAAATAGCCTTCATGAGCAACCAATCTATGATTTACCTCCGTAGGGGTGCTAGCTACTTTTGCATCCTCGAAATGGAACTTCTTCAACATGTCCTCCACATATTTCCTTTGAGTGATGTAGATTCCACAATTAGTCTATACTAACTCAAGTCCAAGAAAATACTTCAGGAACCCTCAGTCACTGATCTTGAACTCTAGCCATATGCCAATTTGACCAACCTGCATTCACTTTCAAAACAAGAGTCATTCTCATCAAACACAACATCTCTACTTACCATAAATCCTTTGTTGGATGGATTATAAAACATGTATCCTTTCTGATTTATATCATACCCTATGAAGATGCATTGCTCTGCCTTACGATCTAACTTACCTCTGATTTGAGATGGAACATGCACATAAGCAACACAACTAAATATTCTGCAATGTTCAAGTGATGGTCTGCTACCATGCCATACCTCATAGGAGGTCATCCCTTCAAGGGATCTAGAAGATAACCTATTAATAAGATAAGTGGCAGTAGAAACACTCTCTGCCCACAAGTAATTAGGTAACTTTTTTTCATTTAGCATGGATCTGGTTGCTTCCACAATCAATATGTTCCTCCTCTATACTACTCCATTTTGCTCAGGAGTATATCTGTAGTGATCTCCCTTTTGATACCTCTCTCTTGCAAAAATGCATCAAACTCATTGGAGAAGTACTCATCTCCTCTATCTAGCCTTATCCTCTTTAGGATTTTCCTTGTTTGATTTTCCACAAGTGCAAGATACTTCTCCAAACAACTGAACACTTCATCCTTATGTTTCATGAAACACAATATAGTCACCTATTGAAATCATCAATTAATGACACATAGTACCTTAAGCTGAAAATTGAAGCATCCTTGCTTGGTCCCCACACATTTGTGTGGACAAGTTCCAAATAATCCTCATGCATATAGCCTTTCTTTGTAAAGGGTAACCTGTGTGATTTACCAAACTGACATGCACCACATTTATAGATCATATGTTTCTTGGATACATAAGGTATCCCAAGTACACATTGATCTCTACATATGTGCTTCAATGTTCCCTCACCAATGTGACCTAATCTTTTTTTGCTGAATCTCTAACGCAGATAAAGTTTGATCCTTATAATTATAAAGTGCAATTTTTCTAGTGTCCTCAAGCTTAAATGTAAATAATCTACCTCTCTTCTCTCCCTTTTCTATTCTTCGGAATCCTTGTTGGTGGTCTTCCAAAAAAGCTCGAAATTTATTGAACCTAACATCCAAACCTTTTTCCACTATGTGTCCAACACTCATCAAGTTTTTTCTAATAGTAGGTACATAAAGAACTCTCCTCAACAAATTCCTATTCCCATCAAATTTTTTGACATTTCCTACCTTGACAACTGAATGCTTCGCATCATCACCTCTCTGCACTAGGTGCTTTCCCTTGGGCTCTTCCGGATCATAAAGAAGAACTACATTGCATGCTACATGGTTTGAACAACCTCAGTCAATATAGAAGAAGTGCTCATCATTCATACCTTGTTTTGAGGTCATGTTCATAATGAGAAGACAATCCTCTTGATCCTCTGTGTAGTTGTTGAAGTCCTTTCCTAATTTGTATCCTCCTTGATAATTGGTGTTGTAATTGTTATTGTAGCCATGGTTGTAACCTTGATTATAGTTGAATCTTCCTCTTGATTGTGAGCAGCCACCTCTTTGAAATCCTCTTCCTCTCTAGTTCTTGAAGTTCCTATAGCACTCATCTGTTGTGTAGAGTCCACACATATTGCATGGGGAAGAGTTGAAAGGTCTCCCCATACCGCTTACCTCCTTTGCCCCTTCCTCTTGAATTCCTACCTCTCCTTGCATAGTTAGCTTGAGAAGTACATTACACACCTTCATCTTCAAGTTTCTTGCTCTTTCCTCTATCTTTAGACTTTCCTTTATCTATATAGAGGCAGAAGAATTGTTACCTCTTGATGGTTCATTTTTGCTGATCTTTTCTTCATGGGTAAAGAGTTGTCGCATGAGAGTGGTAAGATCAAGGATTTGCATTTCCATATGCAGGTCCATAGCAATTGGGAAAGCTTCCCACTTATCATCTGCCTTGATGCCATTAATTATCTCTCTCAATATTTCCTCTTCTTCAATCTACTCTCCTATGCTTGCCAATTGATGAGCCACATCTTTTACTTTGGTCACATATTCTGAAACATTCTGCTTAGGTTGCTTCCTTTGATTACTAAACTCAATCCACAATTGAGTTTTTCTAGCTCTTGTATTGGAAGAAAAGTATGAAGATAGTGTATCCGTGGTCTCTTTGGAAGTTTTGTAATTCCTAATGTGAGGAAGAAGGAAGTCAGAGATAGAGTTAAGTAGATATGACCTGGCTTAAGCATCTTTGGCACACCATGAATTGTTTCTTTCCAGCTCCCCTCTTGTAGGTTGACCTTTACTTCAGAATATGGGCATCTCCTCATCTCGTGATATGTATCCGATGAGAATCCTTCCTTGTCGATAGGTCTTCATCCTCAAGGACCATGGTCGATAATTATTCGTGTCCAATTTGTCAATAAAATAAGGGAAACCATCTCCCATTTTACTTCAACTTGCTCTGATACCATTGTTGGAAGAGATGGATGGATACCTCAAGGAAGTGAGGTGGTATTACTAAAACCTGCTTTGAACCTGCCCTATTACACTTGAAAGTAATGTAGTACACCTTTTTCGCTTGATTCAAATGAAACCAAGAAAGTACCTATGTACTTTGGAGTTGATGCTTGAAACAATTGAATCAAAACAGACTACTTCATGAATAACTAGAGTCACAAAACTTGCTATTTTGCTCTATACACCTGCTGATTCTTTTGCTTAGAGCTCAGAATATAGTAACAATTGATTAAATTGCTTTTTGAGGGAATTCAATTAGCTTAAATAGCTAATGATTACAAGTGGAATCATCTAAAAAGATAAATTATGCTCTGTGAAATCAATTTAGCAATCCAAAGCTTGCCTCGACTTTTTAGGGATTGAATAGTACATGGCCAGTGGGCACTTGGACGATGATTTCTCCCAAATGGCTGAACCAAATGTTTTGAAACTTTGACATCATAAAATAGTTTTCAAGGGGTCCCAATAACCTATAGATAATGCCAAATGCTTGGGAACCCACTAATATATGATCAAACAAAGTTCACTGTCCTAAGTAGTAATAGCAGAGAAGTAGATAGAGATGATCAATGAACAACATGTATTATATCACATGATTATACAAGACCATTCACATTGTAATGATTCTCAATGATGATATAATGAGCAAGATATGGTGTTAGTTACTCAAACCCTCTAGATATTCAAGAAACGAGCTCCAAGATGAGGCCACACAACTACGAGTTTTTACAACGACTTTTATAAGAGATTCTTCCAAGTTTGTATTTGAATTCAAACTTGGCTCCATCTAAAAAAAGTGTCTTCAGATAAGTTAGGAATTAGTCCATCTGATTTGATTCGTAGCTCATACTTTTCCTAACTCCACCATCAACAACCCAATTCCAACACTAGCTCAAAGAAACTTCAAAACCAATTGGGATACAAGGCAGCCAAAAAATATGTAAATTCTATATTTCTTTACAACTCTACTTAATCAAGAATTGCAAGGAGGGTCCACAGATGGCCTTGAAAGTAGAATGGAGTGATTTATTTCATATATGAACACAGTGCAAAATACATTAAGACTATTTGAGAAGTTGTTGATACTATTTTTTGTCAATATGTAGAAAATCATTCATGTTGTGAGCAAAGAGTCTCATAAGCGTCTCATTGTGATTATGAGGGAGCTAAGGATCGTACATCTTCCCAAAACGAGCCTGATGGTAAACCAAGCAATTTATGCCATCAATGGAAATGTGAAAAAGAAGAGGAGATAGAGGAAAAACCAATTTCATAGTTCATTTTAGCCTCTTCTCGAGAGAGATTTGATCATTGATATTATTTCAAGTTGAGCCATAAGTGTAGAGGTAATGTTGATTAATTTGGGACCACATGATCAAATCTAGGGATTGCACAATGAAATTCCTCACCATCTAATGGTATGCTTTATCATAATCAATCTTGATGAATAAGACATACTAAATTTTCCCTTTACTAGGTGTATAGAGATAGACACATGTTCACTCTTGAACTTGGTTCTCTCAAAACATGCAAAGAATTGATCCAACACTTTTACTATATTTAGATAGCTTAATTAGTTTTCCAATAAGAAAATGGCTACAAGAAATGAACGAGATATGAACAATGAACAATGCTCAATAGTCAAATCAATATAAAGTGCTCACACAAAACTTTGTGTAATATGTATGGCTACACAAAACCTTATTCAAACCCACCCAAGCAAGGAAGTAAGGGACTCTCAAGCTACTACTAACTTGCTTCCAAAATATCTAAGAGCACACACATATGTTGGATCTCTCATATCTAAAGCTAAGTCTCTATATATATAGAGATAAAAAGATTTCGTATAAGTTAGGAATTACTTTCCTAGATTATAGGAAAATACTCACATTTAACTGTGACTCAAATTTTTCCTCTTGTGGGGAGGATTGAAATTAAAATTTGATTCATGATTCATGATTTCTCGTGCTTGAATGCCTGCATTATGAGGCTTCAAGTGGCATCCATCTGATTGTTGAATTAGACTAAGGTTGAAGCTTGTATTTCAAAACTTCCCCCTGAAGATTCGAGCTTTAATTCTTCATCCTAGCTCCAACATTCCAATGCCTTTTCTTGAACTATGCTAACTTCATTGAGTCCAAAGCTTTTTTGAACATATCAGCATATTGGTCCTTTGTACTTATAAGTTGGAGTTGAACTTCTTTACTGAGCACTTTGTTTCTGATGTAATGATAGTGTATCTCTGTGTTTCCTTCTAGCACGGAACATGGGATTGGTCGATACATAAGAATACTCATATTGTGACACATGATTGGAAATTTATTAACATGTGAGTTAAACTAAGAGATAATCTCACAAGTCACTTGAACTAATTCGCAATATTTAGCTTCATTGAATGAGAGGGCAATTGTGGCTTGCTTCATGAGCCACATAGTCTCAAAAGTCACTTGAGCTAATTCCAAATATTCAGCTCATGTGGATGAGAAGTGAACTCTGGTTTGCTTCTTTTCCATCCAAGACATGAATTTCTTTTCATGCATCACTACATATCCACTTCTGCTTCTGCTATCCTCTTTGGATCCATTTGAATCACCCTCTGTAAATTGTTTTACTTTCAATTCATGTTTAAAAGGATAAAATAGACCTTCACTTAGTGTACCCTTGAGATATATTAGTACTCTCTTTGTTGCAAGTAAATGTGGAACTTTAGGTGTGTGCATGAATTGAGAAAGATGCCAATTGTATATGCTAAATTTGGTCAATAGTGGCATTGTTTTATGATCCAACCATAGACCTATATAGACATGGATGGTATACTTCATTACCTTCCTTTGATGTCAAATTTATATTCACCTCCATAGGATTTATCAATGGTTCACATCATGTAGCTCCACAATTATTCAAAACATTCAAAATGTACTTCCTCTACATAAGACAAATGCCATCTTCTTTATATATTACCTCAATACCTAGGAAGTACCTTACATCTCCAAGATATGAGATTTTAAACTCCTTCTCAAGCTTCGTTTTAATGTCTTTGATACCTTCTTCATGATTTCCTTTAATGATTAGGTCATCTACATATGCATGCAAATAGAGAGATAATTCACATTCCTTCTTGTAAAACAATGATGGATGTACGTTGCTTTTATTGTATCCATAACTCATTAGATACTCCAAAATTCATTGAGTCCAAGCCTTTGGGGCTTGCTTGAGACCATATATTGCTTTCTTCAACCTGCATGCATAGCCATCCTTGAATTTATCTTAAAATCTGAATTGTTGGTTCATGCATACAACTTCCTTGAGGTCTCCATTGATGAATGCATTCTTCACATCTACTTGGTACATCTTCCCATTATTTCTTGCTGGAATTTCAATGATGGCTCTAAAATTAGCCATCTTAGCCACAAGGCTAAAAGTATCCTCATAGTCCAATCCATAAGTATACAAAAATCCTTTGGACATAAAATATTTATATCTACAAATATGTCCATCTAAATGTTCCTTTACTTTAAAAACCTAGTTGTTTCGAATTACCTTCATATCTTTCCAATTACCTTCATCTCCTCCTCATAGTTTCTTTCCATTCCTTGCATGTGTTAGCTTCTTCAAACATGTGGGTTCCTTAATACCTTTTATCATATAAGCATAATGTCTAGCCATAAATGAAGCATAGGTCAGTCTTTCAATTGGACACCTTACCCTATCATATTTCCTTATCTGACTGTTCCCTTGATTTTGGATATTTGTTGTTGATCTTTGAGCTCTTCCCTTCTTCTTATGATGGGTAAAGTTGAGCTCAATCCATAGATCTTCATCTTCTTCTACTTTTACAAAGTTGGCTTTGCCTTTGCTTCTTGCATCACTTAAATGACTTGATTGAGGGATGCTTCTATCACATGATAGAAGGGAGGTTGGCTCTTTGGGTCCACTAAGAAGATTCTCTCTAGTTCTTCCCTTGTTGTCTTCTTCTCTTCAATTTCATTATGCTACATAGATACATTCAAGACATTCCAAGGTAGCAATTCATCAAATATGACATCTCTTAGTACTTTTTATTCCTATGTTGTCGGGTTATATCACCTATTATCCTTCTTCTCATCTACATATCCTATAAAGACACACCTTTCTGATTAGCGATCAAGCTTGATCCTTAATTAATTTGGAATCAACACATGGCAAGTACAATCAAAGACTCTCGAGTGTCAAAAAGTCAAGCTTTCTATTGTACCAAGCTTTTTAACTTGTATTTGCATGTATACATAATGTGGGAGCTCTTTTCATGATGTAAATATTTGTGGTTGGTGCATCAGCCCAATAATAGTTAAGCATACGCATCTCCTTCATCATTGCCTTGGCACATTCCACAATATACCTATTCTTCCTTTTTGCTACACCATTTTGTATTGATGTATACCTACATGTGATTTTCCTTTGATAGCATTAGTAAAGAAATAATAAAACCCATGGGAGAAGAGTTCTTCCCCTCCATCTGGCCTAACACACTTGATTTACTTGTCACGTTCTATTTCAACCATAATCTCAAAATTATTGAAATAATAAAATAAATTTTATTTATGTTTCATACAATAGAGCCAAGTATAGAGAGTAGGTAACCGTGACACTAACCTCTTCTCTTCCATGTCCTTCAACCTCTGAGTGTTTATGTGTTCATACCTTTTGTGCCATAGATCCAACTCTACAACCTTCTTGTTTTCAAATGTGAAACAACTTGTGTGAATGAAGTTAGGCTTCACATACAAGTTGAAAAGCCTTCCTTCCTTCCTGCGTTTGACTATCAATCTATACCCTTCTTTGGGGTTTTCCACTTACCATCCTTTGTGATTGAATGTGCCTTTGAGCTTGATCCAACAACAATTCTTCCCTCAAACCCCCTTTAGAGTCTTCTCATGGTCCGCTTGAATGTTATGAATGTGTTCATAAGATGGATACCACTGTTGGGAGAATTTGCAACTTCCTTATAGAGCCTTGAAGGTATAGTTTCCTAAAGTTTCCCTTCATATGTCAATTTTCCCATCTAGTAAACTCTTTGACCATCTCCCTCCACAAGCATAAAATTATTTCTAGTTGTGGGCCGATGCAACATATCCTTTATAGAATTTGCATTCTTGGAATAAGACAATAAAATAACCCATTCATCTATATATCAATAGGTCGTTCTAATGCTAATGTGTCCTTGATGTTTCAATATTGCAAAATATAGCGTCATTTCATATTATTTGCGTATTATAGTCATAATGTGCACACGATTATGTATATATCTTCTTCGAATGGCACACATATATATTTTCTCAAGAAATTATCTTTCTCTAGCCGACTAGTGGTGTTGAAATTTTCCAGATTCTAATAGATTTTTGGTTTTGTCTCTAGATCGATTGTAGAAACAAAACCCTAAGCTCCTTTGCGTGATGTTCTTATCAGTATAAACGTGCATTGTTCTAGTTAATTCTGTAGAATTATTTTATTTGGAAAATGAATTTACCATTTTTTCTGTGTGTCTTCATATTCATTCTTACGGAACAAAAAAAATTGAAATGTATCTAATGAGAGTAATTCATTTTCATTTCATAGGTATCACGTCCTCCTGGATCGTATTTACAAGCTCTTGGTGTTGCTCAAGTCTATTATTTTCTTTAATGATAGTATCAATAGCTCAACAGCCCTAGATGCACCTCTTAAAGATTTTGCAAGCCTCTGAAATCGCAAAGATAATTGATAAGATAGATTTCAATCCCACTAGAATATCGAAAATCGTTTAGCTTCATAGACAGCATGTTGTAAAGTCCCATATAATGTCGTTCTTGAAGTCTTTCTATAGATAACATCTTCATCTATGAATTTGGATTTTTCACAATCGCAATCTTTATGGTTAGAAAACAATGCTGGGTTAAAACATATGATATACTATGTATACCAGATGTTGGTAGAATACTATATCTTAGGGGATCGTTGTACATCTTTCCTTCTAGATTTTCTACAGGGTCCCCCCTTTCATCACATTTCAGATACCTGACAAGAAACCAAGGGCTTCCTCTCGTTGATCCTCATTTTAGTCTATGATTCAATCAATATCGAGGATGCTTTGAACATTAGCAGTAAACTTGTCATTGTAAAAAAAATAAAATAAAAGACGGTATATATCTTTTTTCTTATCAAGAGATCATTTGCATCACTCCAATCTATTACAAAGCTTCTTCACTTTTGCATTGGTCTCAATTGCCCGGAAGAAATTTTGCAATTAGAGAATACCGTTCTCCCTATCAATATGCAAGCACCAAATTTCTCTCAATTGTCATCCTCATATGAGCCCCAACCAAGAAGTGCACCGTCTTCTTATTTTTAGATTATGTGGCAGAAATGAGCAATTATATTTACTTGGCTACAAGCTTCCATTATAATATAGATACACATCTGTCAAAAATTAACTCACGATATATGCAATAAAAACTCACTTTCCCCAACTGTGATTCCTTGATCTTGAAGAAAGTTTGCGCATTTCTGAATTTTCTTACAAATATATGAATTCGTGAATCTTAGCCGCTTAATAAAGAAAGTATATTTCTTATAGTTTTCATTTTCGTTTTCCTTCCTTGCAAAGAGTGCTTAAAATAAAAAATAATGAAAAAAGCACAAGAAGGAAAAAGATAATTACAAAACAAAATTTACATTTTTTTTTTCATCCGCTTCGTGGGATACCCACTTGTTTTTATTCTTTCTATTTGTTTTAATTTACACCTTTTGGTTCCTAAGGGCATGCATTTGGGGGGGGGGGGGGGGGGGGGGGGTCTTACAAGCATGGATCCTTCTGCCTAGCGACACCAAGGGTTTCTCAATCCACCACTCTCTAGAAGGTTTTCCGAATTGGAGTCTAAATCTTGTAAAGTGCTACCTCTTATAATCACTCTCCATTTCTGTGGTGAAGGATGATGATATGGTTAGTTAAGGATAATTTTTTTTACTTTATTGAAGCTGCAAAATAAAAACTTCAAGTTCAACTCAAACATGAAAACTCTTACATTTTTCTCTGAATATAAAGCACTACTCAGTTGAGTAGAGTATGAAGTGTTCTTCAAAAGCAACACGAACGTTACATCGGCACTAGATTCGCTCTAACTTCTATCTTTCTACGTTCCAATGATGTTTTTAACTATTATACATCACCATCGTCATGAGTTGCATTAAAGACAGGCACTGCAATTTAAGAGATATTTTCAATGTGTTTGAGGTGTGTGTTCAATTCTGGATAGCCGCTAGGCACGAAAATTGAAAAAAAAAAAAAAAAGCGCATCTGTCAATAGGAAGTCCTCTAACGAAAAGACAAAGCACTTATGGCAAGTTTCTTGGGCCTAAATTTGGGAATACATGTTGAGATTTTGACGTAGAATTTCTAATATTTTCATGAACTATAAAAGAACATGATCAATGGTTCATTAGGCACATAATTTAGATGAAGAATAGAAAATCTTGGAGGTTGGTGAAATCTCGACTTCAAGGAAGGAGCATTGATATGCAGAAATTAAGTGATCATAAATTCAGAAGGATTGACTTGGTAACAGAGTGAAACTCTTTCTATCCTTCATGAGAAAACAAAATAGATTCAAAAAGTTTTGTAGGTCCTAGTGTTTGGAACTTGCCTTGGATACACATCTTCAACCCATCTTCCTACTTCCTTCACAAAGTATCTTAAAAAAAAAACCTTGAGTATGCACACAAATCATAGACTTTGCCAAAATATCTTAGCTCACATAGTAATGGTATCCCCCTCCCCATGTGAAAGTGGTCTACAAATGACAAGTATGTAGATGGAATTGAGGAGGAAGGAAAGATTCCTTAACCTTCTCTTGAATGAACTTCCATATTCTTGGATGATGTGCGCGATGTTGTAAACCATTCCAACGGAGGTAGGCCTTTTCCAATAAATAATATGGGAAAACTTTATTTAATCGTTTTTGGAGTAGGATCATCAGAATAAAATCATCAAACAAAGATAATCATGATAATCCTTTTGCCCAATTCTTTGGAAAAGCTCGAGGGCCTTGGCACCCTCAGATCAGGTGAATTTTTTGTAGGGATGAGATGTGTTGTGTTCTCAAGAAGGATAAAGAATCACTTAGCACATATTATATTTAGAGCTTTGAAGAAGTTAAAATCCTCCTCATTTTGAATTGTTGTTTCATGCATTCAGGAGCCACTCTATGAGTCCTCATGTAATAAAGTGATAGGTAGGAGATGGTTGAACCACACCCTTGACAAAGAGGAGAAGGTTGAACTACACCCTAAGAGAGAGGATTAGGAAGTAATCCTCAACCATGGCTTTTGGGGCAAGTGGTTAGCCCATCACATTCATAACCAAAAGGTTGTGAGTTCAATTCCTTACATTGGTATCAGAGCTTAGGAAGTAGGCTTGGGCAAGGTGGAATGATCCAATGGCCTCTAAAAAAGGTGCTTGGGCACTCTATCATGTGAAAGGGTAGGAATTGTGGAGGCGGCGCTTTGAGAATTGGACCCAACAAAGAATCAAGTGTATCTCTCAATCTATAGGTCGGATTGAGGCATATAATATACCGTCCAAAAGCTCTTAGAATGAGCTTTCCAAATGTACTGAGCTAACTTGGAAGTGTGAATCCCTAAGGAAACCTTGGGTGGCACTTGATTGATGGTTCAAGATACCAAGCATGGGTGAGAACAAGGTTCAAGACTGAGGTTGAGAACAAGGGACCAAGACACCAAGGTTGCAAAGAAGAAGGTTCAAGAAACCGAGGTTGAGAGCAAGGGTTCAAGAGACCAAGGTTGCGAACAAGGTTCAAGAAACTATGCGAGGTTGAGGAGTTGAAGAGGCTGATCATCGAGGCTAGAGGGATACAAGAGTAGATCATTGAGGACAATGATTGACCAAGGGGAGAAGAATGTAATAAAGTGATAGGTAGGAGATGGTTGAACCACACCCTTGACAGATAGGAGATAGTTGAACTACACCCAAAGAAAGAGGATTAGGAAGTAATCCTCAACCATGGCTTTTTGGGCAAGTGGTTAGTCCATCACATTCCTAACCAAGAGGTTGTGAGTTCAATTCCTTACATCTCATCTCAAACCCACTTCTTTGTATTGAAAGAGGATTTAAGGTAGGGGCATTTTCTAGTAGTGTTGGAGGTGATGTTGGTGATTGGCTATAGTTGGGGGGGCTCAGCAAGGAGTATCACTAGGACCAATGTATTGGAATGCATGGAGTGTCTGAGATGATTAGTGATAGAGAATCCATTGCTTAGACGGACTCCAAAATATAGATAGACTCTCTCCCCCCCACCTTCCACCATGTAAAGGAGAGATTTTACTCACACTGAGATTTTGATCGTTGAGAAAGCATGTATGCATGATATGAAACTCTTCTTTGGGATTGGGGGATGCAAGATGCTAGATTAGAGTTGTTGAGGAAATAGACATGGTTTCCACCTACACTTTCGAGTGCATCAGGGTGGTGGGCTCTAGCGATAGAACATGGCACATGGAACACGATGCCAAGGAGGTACAAACAACTTAGGATTGATGCCTCAGGGCTTCGGAAGGCACAATCTTTGTCTTGACTCTACTCAGATCGTAACATGTGGCAAACTTGTAACTACTATTCCTCCCCTAGGATCCCTACTATCCCCTTCTCTTAGTATACCAAATGCTTGGGATAGCATATCCTCCAATCTCGCTACCCAATCCCTGCTCTAGTAGAGCATTGGCATTGTCACCACCTTTCTTTGAGTTCATCTCTTTCTTTTGGCAATGCATTTGGAGTCTTTAAGAGCCTAGCATAACTCTACGTTTTCAATGGTTGAGCTCTCACTGGGGTAATTTTTTTTAACACTTGGCTGAGTTTTTGTGGATGAAACCCTTGATTGCGTGGGTGGCGCCTTCCACAATCAGTCACAATAACATTGTTTATAGGATTATCCGCTGGCCAATAAATTTTCCTAAGGATTTTGAGACTTATGACTTCAAGAGAAAGGGCTCATTTGATTTTTTGGGAAACCATGGCTTGGGGTACACTATCTTGCCTCGTCCTTGGCAAGAAGGACAAGATAGATAGTATTATCGTATAGATTTAGAATGGGTGTCTTCTCACTACATAGATCATTGCAGATTAATCTTGGAGTAGGGAAGGTGATCCTCGCAAGGTGATCCTTATGGATTGTTTGGAAAGGGAGCTTCCAACACATCCTTGGGCATATATTGGTTCCCCCAGTTGAAATAGTTCTTGATTTTCAGCTCGATCTCACTCACACTCTTCGGGCAGAGTTGAACCGTTTATTGAGTGATTGAGATGACATGATTCGATGGTGATTAGCCTTTCTTCTACTTTGAAAGAAAGGCCCTTTTTTTATTTCTGAAGGAGATACAAATCGATGGAGCTACCGACCACTTGCTTGCCCACCCCCCCCCCCCCCACACACACACACACACACAATCCTTCCTCCCCCGAGGATCTAATCAACTCTTTTCTGCCGTGTATGGTGGATGTGCAGGGTGGTTTATCCCCCACCTATATGTCTGTACTTGATCGCCGACTGGGAATGTAGCCCTTCAAGCGTTTTTTCTATTAAGTATGAATCTGTACAAATCTCTCAGTAGTCTTTAATTTCTCAAGGTATATACAGCAAGCGACAGTCGTAATACAATAGTCCAGCTGATTCTATTGGTGCACACGAAAGAATATTGATGAAAACGTCCCATACTATACGTAAACGGCATTTCCATGGTAGTACAAGTCTCGAAACTAAAGCAGCCGAAGCATCTTGTGCCAGGAGTGTCTCTCTCTCACGCACATACACGCACACACACACATACTCATGTACGTGGTCTCAATGGATTCTCATCTCTGTGGGAAGCGCTTAACTTATATGCTATCATTTCCAAAATTGTAACTGAAGTAACTGCGGGTCTACAGCACGCGCAAATACACATTCGATAATCTTTCAAGAGTCGTGCAGTATGCGGTTGGCCTCTTTACTCAGCGCAGTAAAAAACGAACTAAAAACTATGGTACATAAAAAATTCCACCTATTCACCTTTGTCAGAAGCTGCTTTGGCTTCCTTCAAACCTCACGATCTGCACCTCTCTCTTTCAAACCTCACGATCTGTACCTCTCTCTTTCTCTCTCAGCAGACCACACGGGACTACGGGGCGAGCACATTATATAAACAGTCGATGTAGTTTCCCACTTGATCGTCCACCTCTTCAACCGTGCTTTGGTTTAGGGGTTACCTGACTCGTGGACTATGTATACCATTGTGCCTATCCGTAAGTCCAACGATATGATGGACCCCAAGAAGTACAAGACTATTATGATATGCCACATCTTGGCCAAGATCTATGGGGAAGTACTAGAGGATGAGCTCAGTACACACACTGAGGCAGCTGGGATCAGAGCACCCGGCCAGGCAAGCTTCCGCCGCACTTTCTCCACCATCGACCACATCTTCGTACTTCGTACTTCATTCTCTCTCTCATAACAGAAAACGTGCATGTATGTTATATGTAGACTGTAGTAACACATATTCGAACATATTTGACCTTTTGGTCTGCTTCACAATGGTTTATTGGTCATTTAGATTTGATTCCCATTTATTAAATAGACGAAAAGTGAAGGCGTGCTATTGCCGATGAGAATCCCAACACCAACTGAAAAATGCACTCATTACAATAAAATCTTCGTACTGCACTTTCTTCCATAACCTATTGCTTCTCATTAGAGGGAAGCGGCTCAGCTCTCTTTCCTAGGAAACATGCGTTTAGAGATTCGACGAAGAAACGGCTCATGCAAGAACCTGCCTCACATACGTTGACGCTTTCATTGTTTCCTTTAGCATTTTGGAGATAAGAACTAGTTTACAAGAAGCAAAAGTCGCCTCAAAGGCGTGTATAAGGAACAGAAATTGAGAATCAGGTTCTCCGATATCAATTTGGGAATAGTGAACAATCAACTGAATCGGTATTGATTTACGCGTTGAAATATGTTTGATGAATCGCAATCTGAATCATTTGGTAGGAGCTCAGCTTTAATCTTCTGTGTATAATCTTCCTTTACTCTTCTTACTTGTTTGTGTCCATTCCGTCACATCCATTCTTTTTCTATCCCCGTATATCTTATTCTTCATCTGATCAAGATTAACGCTATTGCTTAATCTCTTCATTATGGGATAAGCACGCTTCTAAGATTTTTCTGTTGTTGGCTTCTTTTATTTTTTCTAATGGCCTTGTTCTGCAGTAACAGATTTTATTTTTTTTTTGTTTTGAATTGTCGGTTTGACAAGCGCTTACTCCCCCTGAAAGAACAAGTGTACAAGTGAATGGACATACTACCTGCAGGACTCCCATACCCCACAAAACAGGGGTTAGATATCATTACAATTGGTTTCAACTGATTTAGACTCGTCAAAGCCATTATATATCGAGCCCAAGGATTGAACTCTCAACCTCAGCCCCAAAAGACCAAAGACTCAACCAAGCAGCGGAGTACAAGAATATCATGAACTCTTTGTGCGCATTGCCGTGACAAGGGGAAAACACTAGAAGACATGCATTGGGATTGATTCCTTCACTACGTCATCTCTCGGTATAGTTGCCATCATTGCGTGCTCTTTCTCTATGATTACCAGCAGTTCAGTTTCCAATCTATTGAGGACAAAGGACATCCTTGTATTTCTTAGCTTCCGCAATGCAGTAAAGAGGGCATCAACAATATTTGTTTGTTTCTCGCTCGGAAAGACATATCTGCACAGCTTTTAACGTCTCTCTCTCTCTCTCTCTCTCTCTCTCTCTCTCTCTCTCTGGATTTCCTCGCTTGAAACGTCAACAAAGAATTGACGAGAATATATCTGTTGTGTACACCTTGCCGAAATAATCATTCGATTTTTTTCTGATGAGCAGCGCATTGTCCAATGTATAGTGGGCGCTCATCTCAAAAGCATTTGCAATGCCAATGAACGACTATAGTGAGTACACATCGGATTAGTATGTTGACCTTCTAGCCTTCAAAAATAAAATATGCGAGCGGAAAAGCATGCGCTTTATAGTAAAAAGCACGCATGCAAGAGAGAAAGGGACGTGGACAATTTGTTCTGACACATTGATGATGAGTAAGGTGAAAGCTCAAAAGAGGACGTACTAAAGAAGAAAAACAAAAGTTGCTTGAATCAAGACATTATCCATCACGCGTTCTCGTCCAACACAGAAAAGGAAAAGCAGTCCGCTAGTTGAACATGCTCATAATTTTCAAGCAAAAATGGAAGCTCACATAGCGGAAGTTATCGATGATATGATGCTTTTCTGCTCTTTTTTCTCAATAATAAACCGAGGCCAACTTGTCAATGACGTGGAATATGCTTTCAGTAAGACCACATCGAGAATCGAGATCATGAAACCTGTATCATCCATCTCCCTCTCCCCTCTCTCTCTCTCACACACACATGTTGAATTTCCATGTCTGAGTCTCAATCTCTACAGAAAGCCTTTCTCAACTTTGTTGAAAGCAACCTGTAACTAACATCTGCCTTCTTCTCCGACATGCTTTAATCATGGGCACAAATTCCTCGACGGATTCACATTGCATAGAATATGTCTCGCCTTCTTCAAATTTGGACTTTTGTGAAGGAGATGATTCTTGCATTGGTACATATTTTATTCCCCTGTTTTTTGACGTATGCAGGATATGCCATTCTTCTTTTTTTCACCATCAAATTCTAAATCGAGCTTTTATGTACAGGCCCGCATAACCAAGTGGTTTGACGTCTTGACTCTTAAGGATGAAGTCCAAGTAGTTTGATGTCTTGAGTGTTAAGGACGAAGTCCTGACTTCAAGTATCTATGAGTCTTAAGGACGAAGTCCTGAGTTCAAGTCTTGTTTGGACATGTATCTATTAGTTATTAGTTCTTAAGAGATGAGTGCCTCTATCTTACTAGGTTTTACTAGGTTGAATAAAAAACGATCTTTTATTACCAGGTTACTCCATTCAACTCAGCACTTCGTTCATTATGGGCTCTTTCCAGGATTGATGTGAACAATACATTTTGAAACACTAACATTTTCTACCATGTTACATACATACACACATACATACAAGAACTTCAATGTGCCTCTCTTAGGATCAAACGCGTTGAAAGCAGTGTTGGCCATTTGTATTTCATACGAAGAGGAAATCGAAAAAAATATCCAAATGTTAATTTACTTGAGAAATTGTTTGTCTAAAACATTTGAAATAGAGAATCTGTATAAGCTAGCTATCAATACCGAGACCTACTATTAACATTCAGTGAATTGGACAAACCAATTTAGGGGATGAAAACTCGACAATCTGTGAAAACTAATCATCATTAACGTGGATAATTATTTTGAATTGAAAACAAGTTATCATGCGATCATGCGTTCATGTGATTATCCGATCATGTGAAAAATATTTTGGACTTTTGTGATCATGTCTTCGGTCGGTTACCAACGAGCTAACTCCCGGGCCCTTAAAGAGAAGAATAAGTGGACATTTATTCGTATATTGCCCTTACATCATGATAAATGTAACAACCTTAAAACTATTCATATGACCAATATAATGCTCATGCTTAAAGAGAAAAGACAATGGCTTGCAAAACTTCCATTTCATTATAAGTTTGAATGCAAATATAACGTGTTAAGCGTGCTGAAACGTCGACAATCATAGTAATGCATGAAGACGTGAAGGAAAATTTAGTAGTTTACTTAAAATGCCTTTTGGTTTCTATTTCATTTAATCTATATATAAAAACAAAAATAGTACAATGTCGTTTTAAATGGCCATCATAACGAGAAGTTTCATCGAAGATCCAGATTCATGGTAATGCATGCAGAGATTAAGCAAAGATGTAATCCTTTACAAGGAATAATTCTACGTTTTTATAATCCTAATTTAAAATATCATTAAATTACATCAAGATTATAACTCTTTTCGAATGGTGTATTCGAAAGAACTCCAGCAAAATGGATAACTTTTGAGGCTCGTCCAAAGAATGAAATCGAATATTTAAATAGCAATTTAATTTTCACGTTTCTCATGAGGTATAGCTCCTTATGTATGTCCACACATGTTTTTCTGTTGAATGTAATAAAGAAAGGCACTCATGCTTATACTTTTCTGCATTCCTACATACATACAAACATATATACATACATAGATACGTACATACATACATACATACATACATACATACCTACATACACACATACATAGATAGATAGATATTTACATACATACATTCATACATATGTATGTACATATGTATGTACATATGTATGTACATATGTATGTAAATACATACTGCATACATGCATATATGAAAGAAAGTTGGAAAAGCTTGGAGAGGCTTGGAAAGTTGAGTTTTCAAGCGGTAAAGTTGGTCTAGCAAACCATCATAGGACCAGCCCTAGCTCTTTGGATGTGTAAAATAGACTTTCTTTTAGTGCAATAAAATCCAATAGGTACTTTTGAACATCAACAAGAACAAGTTGATGCAAAATAGATAATGTGCACCTTGACTAGCTCACAAAAATCTTCTAAAAATGGATGGAAGTTGTGACTTAAAACACTGAGAGAAGTGAGCAAAGTAACAATTGGAAACATTCCTCTGCTAGAATGCATAAAAGCCGTAATTTATAACAACTATAGAAGGAGGAATCACCTTCATAGTGAAATGGTGTCATCCCGATTTCTAAGGGAAGTGTAGAGAATGACCCTGAGACTGAAAAACACGAATTTCTCTAAATCTTATGAACTACATGACATGAAAATTTCCACACATAAGCTAGAAAGCTATACCTTTCCAATGATACTTAAACACTAGATTTGGTGCTCAGTAGTTTGAGGAAGAAGGAGCTGAGAACAAAGAATGCACTAAGCAATGATCAAAGAGTATAGATATTGCTTCAAATAAACAATCTACTTTATGCAAATATTTCGGACTCTTTATATAGACTCTTGAGGACATGACCATGCCTTTTCTTCATGGATTTGAATTCGAAATTAGGAAATTTTGGTAGTTTAGATTGATTGGAATCTTTCCTTACAATCTAGCAAAAGAGAAAGTTGAAGTCATATATACTTTTTTGAGTGATTCATTGAGAATCAATCCCAAACACTTCTAACTCCTCTCTTTGAGGCTTTTTACTCTTTGCTTTTACAAAGGTAAATACCTTGAACTTTACAAATGATCATATGTGATTAATTACTCAATACAATAAATGAATGCAAATAAAAGTCTACAATGAGTACATGTGGCATCATTCAAATGATGGATTTGATGAAGATCATGTCCACCTCAAACATAATGAAATCTTGATGTTCCAACAGATCCCCCTCAAGATAAAGTATGCTTGAGTCTTCATTCTCTAATAGATTGAATACCTACCATAGCTTTGAACCTACAAAGCTTTACCCCATCAAGTGCCTTTGTCATCATGTCTGCTAATTGCTTCTCAATAGGAACAAAGGAACTGTCAATTTCCTTTTGCCATACACTTCTCTCTTACAAATTGGGAATGGACTTCTATGTGCTTTGTCCTTGCATGAAAAATTGGATTTGTATCCAAATGCATGGAACTTACATTATCTTTAAGTAAGTGAGGTTTGGAGCTTACAAGTCCCAAAGCTGAGTACAACTCCTTGAACCATATTCCTTCTTGAGTTGCAATAGTTAGACCTCTATATTCTACTTCAGTTCAAGATAAAGCAGTTGTTGATTGCTTCTTGGAGGTCCATGACACCAATTTGGAACCTATAGATGCTAAGTATCATGAAGTACTTCTTCTATCATCCTTTGTTCCTACCCAATCTACATCTAAATAGCTTTTGATATCTGAATTTGAAGAGTAAATATAATAAATACCTTAATTAAGTGTTTGTTTAAGGTTCTTGAGTACTCTCTTTATAACATCCATGTGTGGCCTTCTAGGTGAGTGCATGAACTAACTAAGCACTCCCACACTATAAGATATGTCGGTTCTTATTTGACTAGCATATATCAAGCTACCAAATAAGCTTTGATACTCTTTCGGATCATCAATGTACTTACCTTCATAAACACTTAGTTTATGGTTCAATTCCAAAGGTGTATCTACAAGCTTTGTGTTCTCCATTCTGAACTTGAGAAGTAGGTCTTGAATGTATCTTATCTCACTTAGATACACCTTTGTAGAAATCACTTGCATGCATAGGAAATATGGGAGCTCAACTAAGTCATTGATTTTGAACTCCTCTTGCATGTGTCTCTTGATTCTTTGAATGCCATTCAGATCAACACCTATCATAATAATATCATCGGCATATACACATAGATAGATAACCTTATTTCGATCCCTTTTGATCAATAAAGAATGATCTGAGCTACTAGGTTTGAACCCTTGATCTTGAGGTATGTAACCAACCTATCATTTTTAGTTTTAAGATCTTGTTTCAATCCATACAATGTGTCCTTAAGTGTACAAACATAAGATGTATGATAAGGTTTTTCAAATCTTGGTGTTTGTTATATGTATACCTCTTCAACCATTTAAGAATGCATTTTTACATCAAGTTGGAGGAGTCTCCAATTTCTTGCAGTACCTACACTTATCAAGGTTTTGATTGTAGTCATCTTTGAAATAGGTGAGAATGTTTCCTCATAATCTATACAATACGTTTGTGAGCATCCTTTGCCAATTAGTCTTGCCTTGTATCTATAAACGGATCTTCTTTGGCTTCTTTTAGCTTTATATAACCATTTGCAATGAATTACCTTTTGGTTGGTGACATTGGAAGCGAATCTCAAGTGTCCATCTCCTTCAGTGCATCTATTTCTTCTTTCATGGCCTTTTCTCGATTACTCTTTCCCTCATCCTCTTCATAAGGTGAGGGTTCCTCTGAGATTCAGTACTTTGCCAAGTAGATTGAATGTTTTGTAAAAAAATTGGAATCATATCCATACGTTTTTGGTTGTCTTTTTTCCCTTGTTGACCTTCTATGTGCTTGCTTTGAGCTTTCTCCACACTCTTGCATCTTTGCTTTAGCTCTTCACTTCCATAGATTCTAATGCTTTTCCTTTTCATCTTGTTCATCATCTATATCACTTCTTGGGTCCTAGACCTATGTATCATGCTTACTTCCTAATTGATGAGAATCTGAATTAAGATTGTATGGTAGCGATACTTTTTGTTTGTCTTTATCATAACAAGAGTTGTGTTCTTCAAACACAGCATCCCGACTTGTAATGAATTTCTTGTTTGAATTATTATAGAGCTTGTAACCCATGTGAGTTGACTCACACCCAATAAACACTAACTTTGTTGCCCTTTCATCTAGCTTATCTCTTATTTGTGATGGTACATGAACAAAAGCTAAACAAAAAAATACCTTGCAATGTCCAAGACTAGGTTTTCTTCCATACCATGCTTCATAAGGAGTCATACCTTGGATTCATTTTGATGGTAGTCTATTGATAAGGTACATCGCACTTGAAATAGGCTTTGCCCATAGATAATGTAGCAACCTCTTCTCTTCAAGCATTGTTCTCACTAATCCAACCAATGTCTTGTTTCTTCTCTTCGCAATTCCATTTAATTGAGCATAGTAACTAGTATTCACCTCCCTTTTGATACCTTTATCCTACAAGAACTCATGAAAATCTTTGGAGAAGTATTCTCCCCATCCATGTAATCTGTGATTCTTGAGTTATCTACCTGTATGATTCTCCACATGTACTTAATATTTTTTTATTCTCCACATGTGCTTTCCATTGAACCAACAATTTTGAGTGGTGTGGTTGGTGGTATAACAAATGGCACAAGGTTGAACATTCTGGCCTTTTGTCTTTTCATGCTTTGGTCACTTCTTCTTCCCTTTTCACTTGGCCTCACCTACAAAGTTTGCTTGGGAAGTCCCCTCTTCATCTTCTCCTTCTTCTTGCCTTTTACCTTCTTGTGCTTCTTATTTGCATATAAGGCACTAGTTGAACTACCATGATAGGAGTTAACTTCCTTTATCTTATTATTGGAATCTTGATTGTAGAGTTGTCCAATAAACATATCGAGGTATAGAGTTCGCACATTGACATTGAGATCATAGGCTATTTTGAACGATTGTCATTGCTTGTCACCTCTAATACAATTGAGAATTTGCCTCATCATGGCCTCTTCTTCAATTAGCTCTCCAATGGATGCCAAATTATCATCAACCTTCTTGAACTTTCTAACAAACTCAGTGATGGTTTGTGTTGGAGTCTTCTTCATTTAATCGAACTCATTCCAAAGATGGTTCTTCCTTGCTTTTGTAAAAGAAGAAAAGAAATTCTCTAGAGCATCCCAACTCTCTTGACATGTCTTGCATCCTCTAATATGTGGTAATAGAAAATGAGAGATAGAGTTGAGTATGTATGACCTTGCTTGGCCATCCCTTCCACACCAAACTATGAGCCTATCTATGTCCTCTTGAGTAGGTCCTCCATTGGATCTTGGAATAGGCATTGCTTCATCATCTAATACAATCCTATATAGGTTTCTTCCTTGGAGATAAGACTCCATTCTTATTTTCCAAGGAGCATAATTGTGTCTATCAAGTGTTCAATCACTGATGAAAATCCATCTCCCATCTTGAAGTTTCTCTCATACCACTGAAAGAAAGTTAGAGAAGCTTGGAGAGCCTTGGGAAGTTGAGTTTTCAAGTGGTGAAGTTGGTCCAGCAAACCAGCATAGGACCAGCCCTAGATCTTTGGATATGTAAAATAGAGCTTGTAGGCTTGTTTTTTATTCAGAAAAACCCAATAGGTACTTTAGAACATCAATAAGAACAAGTTGATCTAAAACATATAACTTGCACCTTGACTAGCTCACAAAAAGGTTCTAAAAAGGGATGGAAGTTATGACTTCAAACATTGAGAGGAGCTAGCACAGTAGAAATTGAAAACATTCCTTTTAAGGGAATTTCATACATAGGGTTCTAATGCATAAAATGTCTAATTTATAATGACTATAAAAGGAGCAATCACCTTAACACTAAAGTAGTGTCATCCCAATTTTTCAGGGATGTGTAGCGAATGACCCTGAGACAAGAAAACTTGAATTTGTCTAAAACTAATGAACCAAATGACTTGAAAATTTATACACAAACTATAAACTTATACCTTTTTAATGAGTTCTTAAACGGTGACTTGAATCTTTCTAGAGAGAGCAACAATCTTTGCAAGGTAATTGAGTATGAGGAAGAAGGAGCAGACAAACAAAAATGGCACCAAGTAATTATCAAAGAGTTTATGTATTGCTTCACAAAAAGAATCTACATTTTGTACAAATGTTTTGGAGTGTTTATGTTGACTCTTGAGGATATGACCACACCTTTTCTTCATCGTTTTGAATTGGAATTTAGGAGCATTTGGTAGTTTAGATTCCTTCAATTCTTTTCCTAAAATCTAGGAAAAGAGAAAGTTGAAGTTGTATCTACTTTCTTGATTGATTGATTGAGAATCAATCCCAACCACTTCTAACTCATGGCTTTTAGGCATTTTACTCTTTCCTTTTACATATGTAAATACCTTGAACCTTACAAAATGAAGTGATCATATGTGATTAATCACTCAATACAATAAATGAATGCAAATAAGACTATACAAGGACTATATGTGGCATCATTCAAATGATGGATTTGATGAAGATCATCTCCACATCAAGAATTATGAAAGCTTGATGTTCCAACAACTCCATGACCTATCTATCTATCTATCTCTCAACTCCATGACCCTGATTGTGAACTTGCAAATGCTAAGTATCTAGAAGTACTTCTTGTATCATCCTTTGCTCCTACCCAATCTACATCTGAATAGATTTTGATATCTAAATATGAGCTTTAAGGATAATATATACCTTCATTAAATTTACCTTTGAGGTACTTGATTACTCTCTTTGCAGCATCCATATGTGGCCTTCTAGGTGTGTGCATGAACTAAATAAGCACTCCTACACTATATGATATGTCTAGTCTTGTGTGAATAGCATATATCAACCTACCAACTAAGATTTGATACTCTTTAGGATCATCAATATGCTCACCTTCATAAACACTTAGTTTATGGTTCAATTCCAAAGGTGTACCTGCAAGCTTTTTATTCTCCATTCAGAACTTGAGAAGTAGGTCTTCAATGTATCCTATCTGAGTTAGATACATCTCTTCATCTGTATAAATCACTTGCATGCCTAGGAAATATGTGAGCTCACCTAAGTTACTCTTTTTTAACTCCTCATCTATGTGTCTCTTGATCCTCTGAATGCCATTCACATCATCACCTATCACAATAATATCATCTACATATACACATAGATAGATAACCTCATTGTGATCCCTTTTGATGAATAAAGAAGGACCTCAGTTGCTAGGTTTGAACCCTTGATCTTGAAGGTATGTTACCAACCTGTAATTCCAAGCTCTGGGAGCTTGTTTCAATGCATGCAACACTCTCTTAACTCTGCAATCAAACACTTCATTCTTACTTTTGATAAGGTACAGGATAATCCAGCTACAATGGTCATCAATAAATGAGACATAATACCTTGAGCCTTCCAATGAAGGTTCTTGAATTGGCTCCCATACATATGTATGTACTAAGTCCAATAAGTTGTTGTGGATGTAGCCTTTGTGGTTGAATGGTTGTCTTTGTACCTTCCCAATCTGACATGCATCACATCTGTTGATCATGTTTTGCTTTGATATTTTTGGAAATCCATGAACACTTTGATCCTTGGATATATCTTCCAAGGTTCTTTCACTCACATGAGCTAGCCTCTTATGACACACTTTCAGCTCACTTAGGGATTCAAAATCAAAGTTTAGTTTAGCTATGTTTTTTGTTTCTCCACTTCAAAAGTAAAGAGCCTACCATGCTTCTCGCCTTTGGCTATCTTCTTGAAGCCTTGACATGGATCTTCCACAAAATCTCCATGTTGGGTGAACCTAACTTGCAAGCCTTTCTCAACTATTTCGCATCTACTTATTAGGTTTATTGTGATAGTGGGAACATAGAGCACCTTGTTCAAAATATTTCTCCTACCATTGGAAGCTTTGACATTACCCATCGTCTCCACATTATGCTTTGTGTCATCCCCTCTTTGAACTTGATGTCTATGCCACATGATTTGAACATCTTGAATCTATGTAGAACAAATGATAATCTTCTTTACCTTCCTTTTGGCTTAGATTCATCAAAGGAAATGAGTCTTCATGTTGTTGATCTTCATAATAATTGTTGTAGTCCCTTCTATTATGGTCTCTATTCTTATTGTTGAATTTTTGTTCAGCTTTGAATCTATTGCTACCATACCCACCTCTTCTATTCCCATTCTAGGTCCTCCCATCGAGCCAGCAATTCTGAGTGGTGTAGTTGGTCTTATCACAAATGGCAAAAGGTTGAACATTTTGGCCTTTGGTCTTGTCATGCTTTGGTCTTTTCTTCTTCCCTTTCCCCTTGTTATTGCCTACAAAGTTGGTTTGGGAAGTCTTCTCTTCATCTTCTTCCTTCTTCTTGCCTTTTAGCTTCTTTTCCTTCTTATCTACATATAGAGCACTAGTTGAATTACCATGATAGGAGTTACCTTCCTTTATTATATTATTGCCATCCTGATTGAAGAGTTGTCCAAGAAAGATGTTGAAGTCTAGGGTTTGCACATCCATGACAACATCATAGGATGTGGTGAAAGATTTCCATTTCTTATCACCTCTAATACCATTGAGAATTCACCTCATCATGAATTCTTCTTCAATCAGCTCTCTAATGAATGCCAAGTGGTGATCAACCTCCTTGACCTTTGTAACAAACTCACTGATGGTTTGTTTTGGGGTCTTCTTCATTTGTTTGAACTCATTCCAAAGATGGTGCTTCTTTGCTTTTGTACTAGCAGAAAAGAAACTCTCTAGAACATCCCAAGACCCTTGAGACGTTTTGCATCCTCTAATATGTGGTACTAGAAAATCAGAGATAGAGTATGTATGACCTTGTTTGACCATCCCTTACCCGCCAAAGTGTGAGCCTATTTGTTTCCTCTTGATTAGGTCCTCCTTTGGCTCTTGAAATAGGTATTGCTTCATCACTTGACACAATTCCATATAGATTTCTTCCTTGAAAATGAGCCTCGATTTTGATTTGCCAAGTAGAATCATTCTGTCTATCAAGCTAATCAATCATTTATGTAAAGTCATCTCCCATCTTGAAGTTGCTCTGATACCACTGAAAGAAAGTCGGCGAAGTTTGGAGAGGCTTAGAAAGTTGAGTTGTCAAGTGGTGAAGTTGGTCGTGCAAACTAGCATAGGACCAGCCCTAGCTCTTTGGATATATAAGATAGACCTTGTAGGCTTGTGGTTAGTGAAATAAAAGCCAATAGGTTCTTTGGAATAGCTCACAAAAACCTTCTAAAAATGGATGGAAAGTATGACTTCAAACACTGAGAGCAGCCAACACAGTACCAATTGGAAAGATTCCTTTTAAGGGAGTGTGATAAATAGGTTTGTCTTTTAAAAATGCATAAAATCCCTAGTTTGTAACAACTATACAAGGAGCAATTGCATTAACATTGAGAAAGTGTCATCTCGATTTTTCACGCATGTGCAAAGAATGAACCCTTGACTAAAAAACTTGAACTTCTCTGTACTTAATGAGCAACATGAATTGAAAAATTATAAACATAAACTAGAAAGGCATGCCTTTTCAATGAGTGGTTAAACATTGGATTTGGAGCTCTATAGAGAGAGCATAAATATCTGAGTTGACTAAGTCTAAGGAAGAAGGAGCAGAGAACAGAAATGGCACTAAGCATTGATCAAAGAGTATATGTATTACTTCAAATCAACAATCTAGTTTATGTACAAATGTTTTGGAGTCTTTATATAGAAACTTGAGGATATGAACACACCTACTCTTCATGAATTTGAATTCGAATTTAGGCTAGTTTGGTAGTTTAGATTGATTGGAATCTTTTTGTACAATCTAGGAAAAGAGAAAGTTGAAGTCATATCTACTTTCTTGATTGATTGATTGATAATCAATCCCAATCACTTCTAACTCGTGGATTTTAGGCCTTTTGCTCTTTTTCTATTTAAATGTAAATAGCTTGAACCTTACAAAAGAAAGTGATCATCATGAAATCACTCAATACAATAAATGAATGCAAATAAAACTCTACAAGGAGTATATGTGGCATCATTCAAATGATGGATTTGATGAAGATCATGTCCACCTCAAGCATAATGAAAGCTTGATGTTCCAAAAACTCCCCCTCAAACTAAAGTATGCTTGAGTGTTCATTCTCTGATAGGTTGAAGATCTGCCATAGCTTTGAATCTATAAAGATTTTATCACATCAACTGTCTTTGTCATCATGTATGCTCTTTGCTTCTCAATAGGAACAAATGAAATGTCAATTTCCTTTGCCATAATATTCTCCCTTACAAAGTGGTAATGCACTTCTATGTGCTTTGTCCTTTCATGAAAAATTGGATCTTCATCCAAATCAAATGAACGTACATTATCTCCAAGTAAGTGAGGTTTGGAGCTTACAAGTCCCAAATCTGATTACAACTCCTTGAGCTGCTTACTGAGTTGCAATAGTTCGACCTCTATATTCTACTTCAGTTGAAGATAAAGCAACTGTTGGTTTCTTCTTGGAACTCCATGAGAACAATTTTGAACGTGCAAATGCAACGTATCTAGAGGTACTTCTTCTATCATCCTTTGCTCCTACGCAATCTGCACCTGAGCTAGTTTCTATATCTAAATCTAAAGAGTAACGATAATTGATACCTTCATTAAGTATCCCTTTGAGGAACTTGAGTACTCTCTTTGTAGCATCCATGTGTGGTGTTCTAGATGAGTGTATGAACTGACTAAGCACTCCAACACTATATGATATGGATGGTCTTGTGTGAGTAGCATATTTCAAGCTACCAATTAAGTTTTGATACTCTTTAGGATCATCAATGTCCTCATCTTCATAAACACTTAGTTTATGGTTCAATTCCAAAGGTGCACCTACAAGCTTTTGCATTCTCCATTGTGAACTTAAGGGTGTAGCTCTTGAATTACTCTAAGTTAGATCCATACCTTCATCTATATAGGTCACTTGCATACCTAGGAAATATTTGAAGTCATTTAAGTCACTGGGTTTGAACTCCCCTTTCATGTGTCTCTTGATTGAATTCCATTCAGATCATCACCTCTCACAATAATTTCATCTACATATACACATAGATAGATAACCTCATTGTGATCCCTTTAGATGAATAGAGAAGGATCTGAGTTGCTAGGTTTTAGCCCTTGATCTTGAAGGTATGTAACCAACTTGTAATTCCAAGCTCTAGGATCTTATTTTAATCCATACAATGCTTTCTTAAGTCTTAAAACATAAGATGTATGATTAGGGTTTTGAAAACCTACTCGTTGGGACATGTATACCTCTTCACTTATCCAACCATTTAAGAATGGATTTTTAAATAAAGTTGGAGGAGTCTCCAATTTCTTCTAGCAACTACACTTATCAATGTTCTTATTGTACTCATCTTTGCAACTCGTCAGAATGTTTCCTCATAGTCTATACCATGAGTTTGTGAGCATCCTTGGGCAACTAAGCTTGCCTTGTACGTACAAAGTAATCCAGATGACTTTCTTTTAGCTTTATATACCCATGTGCAACCAATTACCTTTTGATTGGGTGACATGGGAACCAAATCCCAAGTGTCAATCTCCTTCGCATCTATTTCTTCATTCATGGCCTTTTCATGATGATAGTTTCCCTTTGCCTCTTCATAGGCAAACAGTTCCTATGAAATTGAATCCTTTTCCAAGTAGATTGAATGCTTTTTAACAAATGTGGAATCATATCCATACCTTTCTAGTTGTTTATTCTCCTTTGACCTTCTAGGTGCTTTCTTGGAGCATTCTCCACACTCTTGCATCTTTGCTTTGCCTCTTGAATTCCATAGCTTGTAATCATTTTCCTTTTCATCTTTTTCATCATCTCTATCACTTCTTGGATCTTGGACCTGTGTTTCATGCTTGCTTCGTGATTGATGAAAATCTGAATCAAGATCATATGGTAGAGTTACCTTTTGTTTGTGTTCATAATGCCAAGGCCTAGGTTCTTCAAACACAACACCCCTACTTATAGTGAAGTGCTTGGCTGAAGGATTATATAACCTATAACCCATTCAATTTAATTCATACCCAATGAGCACTACCTTTGTTGTGCTTTCATCTAGCTTACATCTTATTTGTGATGGTACATGAACATAATCTAAACAACCAAACACCTTGCAATGTCCAGGACTAGGTTTTCTTCCATACCATGGTTCATAAGGATTCATACCTTGGAGTGATTTGGATGGTAGTCTATTGACAAGGTACATAGCAGTTGAAATAGCCTCTCTGCATAGATAATGTGGAAACCTCTTCTCTTCAAGCATTGTTCTCGCATATCCAAATAATGTCTTGTTTCTTCTCTTTTCAGTTCCATTCATTGGAGGAGAGTATCTGGTAGTTACTTCCCTTTTGATACCTTTATTCTACAATAACTCATAAAATTGCTTGGAGACATATTCTCCCCCCATCAAATCTAAGCTTCTAGAGTGATCTACCTATATGATTCTCCATATAAGCTAGATACTTTTTAAAGCAAAGAAACACTTCACTCTTACATGATAAAGTACAAAATATTCCATCTACTATGTTCATCAATAAATAAAACATAATACCTTGATCCTACCAATGAAGGTTCTTGACTTGGCCCCCATACATTTGTATGTTCTAAGTCCAATACGTTGTTGTGGATGTAGTCTTTGTGGTTGAATGGTTGTCTTTGAGCCCTTCCACTCTGACATGCATCACATCTCTTCATCATGTATTGCTTTGATATGTTTGGAGATCGAAAACAATTTGATCCCTACATATATATTTCAAGGGTCTTTCATTCACATGGGCTAGCCTTCTATGCCACGCTTCAAGTTCACTTAGGGTTTGAGACCAAAAGTTGAATAGAGCTACGCTTTTGGTTTCTCCTACTTTAAACGTAAAGAGCCTACCATGCTTCTCACCTTTGGCTATCTTCTTGAAGCCTTGACATAGATCTTCCACAAAATCTCGATGTTGAGTGAACCTAACTTACATAACTTTCTCAACGATTTGGCCTCTATTGATTAGTTTTTTGTAATAGTGGGAACATAGAGTTCCTTGCTGAGAATAGTTTCCCTCCCATTACAATCTTTATCATTAACAATCTTCTACACATTATGCTTTTTGTCATCCCTTATTTGAGCTTCATATCTATGCTTTGGATTTTCAAGATGAGATATCAGAGCTATGGTGCCTGCAACATGATTTGAACATCCTCAATCTATGTAGAATAAATGATCATCCTCTTTAACTTCCATGTGGCTTAGATTCATCAAAAGCAATGATTCTTCATATTTTTTATCTTCGCAATAATGGTTGTAGTCCCTTCTCTTATGGTCTCTATTGTTATTGTTGAATTTGTGTCCACCTCTACCTCTATTGCTACCATATCCACCTCTTCCACTTCTTGGGGGGAGGGGGGGTGGTCTTCCCATTGAACCAATAAATCTAAGATGTCTCGTTGATCTTATCACAAATGGCACAAGGTTGAACATTTTGGCCTTTGGTCTTGTCATGGTCTGCTTTTTTCTTCTTTCCTGTCCACCTTCTCTAGCGTACAAAGTTTGCTTGGGAAATCTCCTCTTCATCGTCTTCCTTCTTCTTGCCTTTTAGCTTCTTTTCCTTCTTATCTACATAAAGGGCACTAGTTAAATTACAATGGTAGGATTTGCCTTCCTTTATGCTATTTTTGGCCTCTTGATTGAAGAGTTGTCCAAGAAAGATGCTGAAGTCTAGAGTCTGCACATCCATGATGAGATCATAGGCTATGGTGAGAGATTGCCATTTCTTTTAACCTCTAATACCAATGAGAATTTGCCTCATGATGGCCTCTTCTTCAATCAGCTCTCTAATGGATGCCAATTCATCAACAACCTCCTTGACCTTTGTAACAAACTTAGTAATGCTTGTTTTGGAGTGTTCTTCATTTGGTTGAACTCATTCCAAAGGTGGTTCTTCCTTGCTTTTTTACTAGCAAGAAACAAAGTCCCCAGAGCATCCCAAGTCTCTCGAGATGTATTCCATCCTCTAATATGTGGTAATAGAAAAATCAGAGATAGAGTTGAGTATTTATGACCTTGCTTCACCATCCCTTGCACACCAAAGTGTGAGCCTATCTGTTTCCTCTTGGGTAGTCCTCCTTTGGATCTTGGAATAGCCATTGCTTCATCACCTGGTCCAATCCCATATAGGTTTCTTCCTTGCAAAGAAGCCTCAATTATGATTTGCAAAAAACCACATTTGTGCTTTTCAAGATTTTGAATCATTGATGGAAAGCCATCTCCAATCTTGAAGTTGGTCTGATACCACTGAAAGAAAGTTGGAGAATCTTGAAGAGTCTTCGAAAGTTGACTTGTCAAGTGGTGAAGTTGGTCCAGCAAACCATTATAAAACCAGCCCTAGCTCTTTTGTCTAGAAGCTTTTGTTGTTTCATATTGATTGTTGCTTTCCTAAAGTGCCCTATTTTTGTAAAGACAAAACCAAAAACAAGAATATCTAAATCATCAATTTTAATGGTGGATGTACTTTGAATATTCTTTTTTTTTTAACTTGTTTGTCTTCTAGTGTCACATACCATTTCTAAGTTATACTTACCAACGAATGCATTACTAGTTTTCTATAATGCCAACAAACTATCGAAGTCTCTATTCTTCTTTGATTAGTATCATTAATGAACTCTAACACTTTCGCTACCCACAATGGTCTAGTAGCCTCATCACCATCAAAAAGGATTGCAATAAGTGTTACAGCATTTACTTCTTTCAACTTTCCTTGCCATTGTGCTTCGGCTTGTTTCATCATCCTTGGGCCTACATAAATATTCCTTTTTCGTGGATGCATAAAGCTTTGAAGTGTATTTGCATTACATGCTTGGTCCACGTTCACTGATTTTTGTGTGCTAAAATCCCATGTGAATGGAATATCAATGAGCCATTGAAGTTAAACCACTAGAGAAGCATGCGAACAACACAACAGTAATCGTGCAGAGGCTCTAGCTCTCTCTACAAAGCTCCAACTTGAGAGCAAGATGGCGCATAGGGAAGGTATTAGTGTCTAGCTTATGCCTATAAATTTTCAAAGAATTTGATTTAGTAGATTGGGAGAAATATTAGTTTTTTTGTCTCGGGGTCAATCTCTACGTATTCTAGAAAAATAGGAAGTACCACCATTGAGTGTCTGATTCATTCCTATAGCATATTTTGTTTATTCCTTATAATTTTGTGAATTATATACAACTTAACCCTATGTGTATCACTCCCATAAAAGTATTATTTCTAATTCTAATCACGCTGGTCGCTATGGGCATTTGAAGTTCATTGTCTCTTCCATACATAGTAAGTTTTTGAGCTAGTCGACCCACGGACCTATCTGTTTTGTATCAACTCCTTATCCTTGATGCTCCAAAGTACATAGTGCATTTCTTTGCACTTATCGCATGCCTATAAGGTCTATTTGAGTCTCCATAAGCTCAAGGTCTGGTCTTGTGCCGGTTGGCTAGACCAAACTTCATCACTTCGAAAGGCACTTTTCTACGTCCAACAGGCTTTTCCAAGTTCCTTCAATACATAGCCTACGAAAAGGTAGATTAGAACAAGGAAAAAGTAAACTAGAAAGTGAGAGAACATGAGGGCATAGATAACATATAGAGGGCGATGATTTCCCTCTACCTAAACAAAGAGACCATTCAAGAGCATGCAGACCTTTACAGGTAGTTAAAACCATGAAGAATTACTTTGACGGCACATGATATCCTTATGATCATGTGGCCAAATTCAAGCACGTGTTGAGATCCAAACAAGTAGAGGATGTGTTCACTCAATACAAGGCTCTTGGATTAACCTTGAATGTTAGAATGCTAGCATGGCTTCAGCCATCGCATCAAGGAAACTACCAAAATATCTTGCAATTAATGGAAGCTTTCATCATTGAGTTATCTTAGAGAAAAATCACGCATAATACATCATCCTTGATCCATAACTTCAAGTAGACCCCCAAGAGATGGTAAGATTAGCAAGATGTAGATCTAGGTAGTTCATAGAGAGATTTTGATTCCCAGATTTACCTACACAAGCAAACAAGTATCCTTATTTTCTTGAGTGAAAATCTATGATCATATGTATACCTAAAAGATCCAAACACCTTAGATAAGTGTGTGAGAATGTACATCGACATAGAAGAAAACCTAGGAGAAGGGCTAGAGTTTTTAAATCTCTATAAAGGGTTAGAATCCTTAGTTAGCACCACTTCAAAAAGCTCATCATCAATTGAGGAACTAGTCGAGTTGGTCACAAAAAATATTTGTACAATGTCCATCACCTCCTCACATATACTTAGAAACAAAGGAGAACAAACTCAAGGGGAACAAGGAAGATTGAAGACATGGTGTGCAAAATATGCTTAGGCAAGGTCATATATTATAAAATCCATTTCAATTTCTTACTTGCACATATTATGACCATCTCAAGAGATATGAATTTCTTTGGAAGTATTCTTCTCACAAGTACCAAATATAGGAAGAACCAATTGTGTATAGAGTTCACAACACTTAAGAAGATGCCCAAGAAAAGTGTAATTGATTTCTTTCACCATGAGGAAGGACATTGGAAACCAACTAGGGAGCATTGGATAAATCACTAATGAAGAGCAAATTGTGACGCAAGTCATGAATGGAATCAAGGTTGATGCCAAGTGGGAGGATTTCCTCAGTGCCATGAATTTATACATGGCCATTCAAGTGTGAGAGTTCACAACCTTATGGGATAACTTTTCACTCATGAGGTAGGACTTATGAAGAATGGTGAGATTGAGAAAGGTAACAATTTTTCTACCCTTTACATAGTCAAAGCAAAGTCAAACAAAAAAGGAAAAGTTAAAAGCCTAATGATGAAGGAAGCGCCTCCCAAGCTAAGTATACGGGAAGAGGTAGAAGCTCAAGAGGAAGAAGCACAAGACGTAGATAAGACACGAGGAGAGCTCAAAGCTCCACACCTTGTGTCGTATGTGGCCTATCAAATCACATCATACAACATTGATTGAAGAACCCAAGAAGTCGGAGAGGAAGAGGATATAATAGAGTTGGATATGAAGCTCCTAGAGGTGGAACAACAATTTATATGGATACAATAAGAAGGAAGGTGAGCATACAATCATTACAAAGATCAAGCTCAAGAGGATTCACTTCTACTTATGAATATGAAAATGAAGGAAGGTAAATCCAATGAACATGTATTCTACAATGACTATGGATACTCTAATCATGTAGCATAGAATTCAACCTTGCTCTTAGACTTGGAAGATGTAAAGAAAAAGCATGAATTTGAGACAGGTAATGATAGAAGGCACCCTATGGAGAAGATAGGGAATGTGGACTTCCAATGGTAATATGAATCTTTTGAGGAAATTTCTCTATGTACAATGCATTAAAAAAATCCCTTATAAACATAGGTCACATTGTGAAGAAAGGTTTGCATGTGAAACTCACCAAGCATGGAGCCTATGTAGAGGACTTATATCAAGACTTCAAAAGGATAGCAAAGGGAGAAAAATAGGTAGATTGTTGAAATTTGAGCTCCATGACACCAAGAACATAGATTTCTTCAATTATGGTACCCAGTTAGTGTCAGAGGTAGAGGTTAGGCATAAAAGGCTGGATAACATTAGAGAGATAGACCTCAAACAAATCAATCAAGATGAAAGTGTGCTTGGACTACCCAATACCTCGAAGAAATACATGATATAGAAGTGCAGTGCATGTCAATTTGGAAAATCTCATGGACAAACATTCACAAAAAAAGGGTACATACATGGAGAACTTCTAGAACTTGTCAACACATATATTTGGGGGCCAAGAAAAGAGCCATCCATATTAGGGTCGATGTATTATGTGTCATATATAGATGATTGTAGCACATGGACTATTATTTAATTTATGAAGCATGAGGATGAAGTGTTTTCATGTTTTAAGAAGTACCTACCTATTGTGGAAAAATCAAATAGAAAAACCCCTAAAAAGAGTAAGGTATAATTCAAGGGGAGAAAGCCTCCTCCATGAAGTTGATTCCTTCTTGCAAGATCGAGGAATTCAGAGAGCAATTACCACCAAATACTCAAAGAAATAGAATGGAGTAACAGAAAGGAGGCGTAGGACCATTGTCAAAGCAGCAAGGTCCACAATGAATGCAAAGAAGCTACGAAATTATTTATGGGTAGAGGTTATATCCATTGCCACGTATTTCATAAACAAGTTAACCTTAAAATCTCTAAATGCTATGACTCCTTATGAAGCTTGGAATTGAACTATACCATTCTTGGACCATTACAAGATATTTGGGTGTATTGCATATGCACACATACATCTCAAATCAAGGGTAAGTTAGATCCCAAGGTTGAGATGTGTTAGGCTATGGTCTTAATTGAAAAGATTATAGACTATATAACCCTAACAACAAAGGCTTTATAATTCATCAATATGTTGTGTTTGATGATAAAAAATCATGTATAGAAGATGATTAAAGGAAAATCAAGTTGCCATATGATCAAGAAGACGACTTTCCAACACTCTCAAGAAAGATTACACCTATAGTTGAAGCATCAAGTGATTCACAAGATGATTAAAAGACTATTAGGAAGGAGACTAACTCATGGGACTCCAAATGCAATGCCAAGATACAAGAGTCGATAGATATTGCAAAATCCCCTGATCACACCATCAAGAGATCTACAAGGGAGAAGAGGAAGGGAGAAATGTATGGCTATTACACATCATAAGTGATTAGACATTCTATCTATTTATCAAAGGACTTCAAATTTGACGAGCCCTCATCTTATGAGGAGGCCAAAAGGAAACTATAGTTGATGAGTTCTATGGAACACAAAATTGAAGCCTTGCAAGAGAACCACACTTGCGAATCTATAGCGGAGACTCAAACCAAGAATATGATTGGATCTAAATGGATATAAAAAGTGAAGAAAAGCTCTGATGGAACCACTAACACGTAAAAAACTAAACTTTGGGCTAAAGGGTTTGCTCAGATCCAAGGTATTGAATATGAGGAGATTTTCTATCTTGTGGAAAAAATGTGAACAATCTGAGTACTTATGAACATCGAAGTTGCCAATAATTTTGAAATCTATCAGATAGACGTGACAATCACATTTTGCAATGGATGGATAGTTGAACATATATATATGGGTCAACCCCATGGGTTCGAGGACTTTGACCTTTTTAAAACATGTATACATGATAAGGGAAGATGTATATGCACTAAATCAAGTGTAAGACCTTGGAACCATAGGCTAGTGACCTACTTGCATGAAAAAGATTTCATTTTGAGAAAAACTAGATTGTTATCCCTTTATCAAAAGGACACATGGAGAAGGGATATACCTTTTTGTAACTGTAGATGATATCATTCTTAGACATAATGATACTTAGGGTATTAGGAGGATTCAGCTAGAGATGAAGGATGAGTTCAAGATCAATCACCTATGGCAACTTCGTTACTTCCTTGCAATTGAAGTAGTGTACACAGAGAAGGATATGTCTCATGGACAAAGGAAACCATCAAAAACTTCAAATTCTATATGAGTTTCTATATCTTATTATTGGTTCACATTTTTGAGAAAATAATTTTTCAATTGTATTCAGAACATTCCAAAACCCTAAGATCAACTATCTATTTGTGTCATGCTAACATCCAAGGGTCTTGTTTTGAATTGATGACATCATCAATGGCTTTATCAAATCGTAACTACCATTGATAAACCTTCCTTGGAAACCTTTATAAAGAGGGGTTTGCCACATATATACTCAATCTTGCCAATGTCAGTCGGGAGCTAGAGGAGTCGTGATCCCCAAATTAAGTACTTTCCAAGTTCTAATTCAAGTTCTAGTCTTGTGCTCTCTTCCAGACTTGTCTATTCTTGTTACTTGGACATCATCTTCTCCTATTGTAATATTGTGGTACTAGATAATTTTGAGATATTCCTTCTATCTTGTTTCTCTCCTTAAAGGGAGTTCTTGTAATCCACATAGTGACACCTCTCACAAAGCTTATAGGAAATGCAAAATTCTCATGGACTCAAGAATCAAATAACTCCAGTTCTAGTTCATACTAAACCTATTTAGCCTTTCATTCTAGAGAGAGATGCATTAGACTGCCTTAGGATCCATTCTATCCCAACATGGAGATGATGGACACCTACACTTAGTTACATATCACTCAAGGAAATTCTTTCCTCTAGAGATTAATTATGAAATCCATGATAAAGAACTTCTTGCAATAATGGATGCATTTGATATCTAGCATCACCATCTAGAAAGAGCAGCCCATAAAGTTACTATGTATAAAGATCATAAGAATTTTGAGTATTTTATGACCAACCACATCCTCAATAGAAGAAAATCTTGATGGAGTAATGCTTTATATGGTCTTGACTTTTCAATTACATATCGTCCAAAATGCTATCAATGTCAATCAGATGCCTGGTCAAGAAGATCTTACCTTACACCAAAGAAAGACAAAGAGGCCTTTGATCAGCTCCAATTATCAGCTATATCTACCACATGATGAATTTTTTTGTAACATCAAGTAGAAAATTTGAGAAGCAAAAGTTCAAGAAGTAGATGCGTTCGAGGAAAAGGATGGATTACTATTCTATAAGAACCTATTGCATGTCCGTCTAGGAAATGCAAGGATCAAATTACTTCAACTTCATGAAAACCTTCTAGTAAGACATTTTGGAGTGAATAAGAGATAGAACTCATATCAAAGGATGTTTGCTGGCCTCAATGGATATATTTACAAAGGCGGGAGACTTCACTCCAACTACCAAGGCAATCACAAGTGCAGCTAGTGCTTGACGTTTTCTTATATACATATTTAGGCTTAGTGGATTGCTTAATGATATTGTTAATGGTCAAGTTCCTCCACTCATCTCTAACTATTGGAATAGTTTTGGCAAGTTCCTTAGTGTTCAAGTTAAATTATCTATGGACCATCATCCATAGACTGATGGACAAATAGAACGGGTGGATCAAGTCCTAGAATAGTATCTCTGTTGCACCATCAACTATCATCAAAATGATTGGTTTGATCTTTTACCCTTTATAGAGCTTGCCTATAACAATAGTGTTTGTACATCTACCAAGCAGACTCCCTTCTTTGCAAATCATGGATAACACCCAAGGGTTGATATTCAACCTTCAAATCATGTCATGAACCTAGCTGCTAGCAGAGATGATGTCATGAACAAAGGAAACCATCCTAAATCTCAAATTGCATTCAAATTTTTATATCTCATGATTGTTTTAGATTTTGGAGAAACTAATGCTTCCATTGCATTGGCAACATCCCAAAACCCTAACATCAATTATCTATTTATCTAATTTTGAGACTTGAACATTTTGAATTGATGACATCATTGATGAAATCATCAATTCATAACCGCGATTGATGAATAGTTGCTCTTTATATTAATTAAAGTGTGGGAGATTTGGCTACTACCAAACTTCCTTTTAGCAAAAAAAATTCATAATGGCCATTGATGAGCCACCCTTGAAAACCTACATAAGGAGGGTTGGGCCACATATATACATAGTCTTGCCAATGCGAGTCTTTGGAGCTCAAGGGATTCATGATATCCAACTAAGTACTTTCCAAGTTCCAGTTCAAGTTCTACTCCTGTGCTCTCTTCAAGGCTTGTCTAGTCTTGTATCTTGGACATTCTGACATCCAATTGCAATCTTGTAGTATGAGATCCTTTCTAGTTATTTACTTGTATCTAGTTTGTCTCCGTGAAGGGATAATCCAAATATCTTGTTTCATACCTAAAGTCCTAGGTTGTGGGATCTCCTGTATCATCCCTAGTTGAGTGTTCCTCACCTATCAGTCCTAGATTGTGGGACATCTTGTGTGGGTTATATATTATTGTATTATTTATCCACGTGGGTGATCTTGTAATCATAAGTATTATTCCAAAATCTTTTCTAATCTAGTCTAAGGGAAGAATCTAGTGCTCCCTTGAGAGTATGTATCTCACTCAAAAGAGGAATATCAAGGACATGCTAGTCAAGTTCAAAATGGATAATGTTAAGTTTCTAGGTACAAACCAATAGCTCCCAAAGTATGGATCATTTTCAAGTAGATCAAACCAATAGTCATGGACAAAAAGTGTATTTATATGGTAGACATTTTAGCCAAAATCAAGTTGATCATCACACTCATTTGAGTGATTCAAGTTCATGAGTCATCTAAAGTCCCCTACTATCTTATTACATCATATCTCAATTAGCAATGTATTTACAACACATTTTCATAGCTACATTGGTCTATGTCTATTCTTAGTGTACATTGAGTAAAGTTTGTCATCTTATCTAAGTCATTGCTTTGTGTATATGACATCTTGCTCAAATGTATCAATTGAAGTATGAAGTAAATACACTTATTAATATGCCTAAAAAATCTCATAGTCATTGGATTTGTATATCCTGGGTTATGAAAAAATCAAGGTGATTGTGCATGTGCATCTTCATTCTCTTGAAAAATTGGGATCACCCCTTAACTTCTTTTGCATACTACTCTAAGTATTGTCCTCCTTGATTGATGAAGTAAATTAGTATATCTCATTTAACCCTTCACTTGAAATTATCCAAAAGTTCTGAGGTCCATTCAAATTAGGCTATGAGCTATGAGTAAATTTCTAAGTGCATTCTTCCATAAATAGAAGGTTTTCTCAAGTTGAAGTGTACACAAAAGAATATATGTTTTCACATAGAATTTTGAGAATGATTCTCTAAAGTGCTATGGTGATATAATTGCATAGATTTTAAATTAAAAGAGTCTATTAAAGCTCTATAGATTTATATGTTTTCACATAGAATTTTGAGAAGGATTCTCTAAAGTGCTATGGTGATATAATTGCATAGATTTTAAATTAAAAGAGTCTATTAAAGCTCTATAGATTTATATAGGTAGTTCAGAAGCATGCTTTTTCCCAAGACCCTCTCATGTCTACATAGTAGCAATCACTCTTCATAGTGGTTTGATAGCATATGCATACACTTTATAGTATGGGTGATTTGTTTCCCTCATCAACTAACAAATTGAATTGAAGAAACTAATCAACATGGCTTTTACATATGAAGGCTCACTTTTAAGGGCAAATCCTATATGGATACATCTCAAGAGATGCGTTGTTGCTTGTACTTAGAAACAAATATTAACCAACTCAAGAAGAGCACGAAAGGTTGAACACATGGTGTGCAAAGGATGCTTTGGAAAGCCCAAATATTATAAACTCTGTGTCTCATTAATTTCTTCCTCACATTAGGAATTTTAAGAAATCTCAAGATACATGGAATGCTTTGGAATCATTCTTCTCCTCAAGCACCGAATCTAGGAAGAATCAATTATGGATGGAGTTCACAATACTCATAAAGATTTGTAAGCAAACTGTGAATGATTTTGTCACCAAGATGGACATTACAGACAAACTTGGCAGCAATGGAGAAATCATTTATGAATAACCAATAGTAAGGAAAGTCACCTCTACCATTGACTTATACATGGATATGCAATTGCCAAACTATAACACTCTCATGGGTTAACTCTTTATTCATAAAGCCAAACTTATGAAGAATGGTGAGAACCAAAAAGGTAATCAGTCCCTTGTCCTTTACGTAGACAAAAAAAGGTAAAGATAACAATGCAAAAGATAAAAATTATAATGATAAAGGAAGATTCTATCGAGCTAACTTTGGACTAGTAGATATAGAAGCTCAGAAGGAAGAGGCAGAGGAGGTAGACAAGGTAGAGGGAGGTCTCAAGTGGATTCACTTCTACTTGTGAATCTAATAATGAATGAAGGTAATTTTGATGGTCATTTGGTCTACATTCATTTTGGATTCTCAAGTCATGAAGTAGGGAATGCTCTCAAATTTGGAAGATCCAAAGAATTCACATGAGTTCTAGAGAGGTGATGATACAAGGAACCCTGTGCAGAATGTAGGGAATGTGATGACTTCTAATGTTAATATGAATCTCTTGAGCAGAGTTTTGTATGTGCCAAGCATTACTAGAACCCTAATAAGTCTTAGTCAAATTATGGACAAAATATTGCACGTGAGATTCAACAAGCATGGAGGCTATGTAGAGGATCCATATCAAGGGTTCAAGAGAATAGGAAAGGGAGAAAAGATAGGTAGATTGTGCACATCTAAACTCGAAGAGACCAAGAATATTTCTTTGTTCAAATATGCTGCACAAACCCTATTAGAGCTAGAGGTTTAGCATAAGAGCTTGGCACACATTAGAGAAACAGCCCTCAAACAAATCAACAGAGATAAATTTGTGCTTGGACTACCCAATATCTCAAACAAAAAAACACAATATATAAGTGTAATGCATGTCAATTTGGGGAATCTCATAGGAAAACATTTACAAACGAAGGGTACATGGATGGAGGCTTTTTGGAGATTTTGAACAAAGATTTTTGGGGACCAAAAAAAGAGCCATATATCTCAAGATCAAGGTATTATGTCTCATTTGTGAATGATTGTAGCAAATGAACTATTCTTTACTTTATGAAGCACAAGGATCCTCTCTGTTCAGCCCCTATGGATTCTCATTAAGATCCTGTGTGTTTAGCCTTTATGGATTATAATATGGAGTTGATTTCTCTTATCAAGATTAAGGAACAAAGCCATCAAATTGCTGATCTTGAAGCCTTTGCTATAGTAACTGCAACACAGTAAGGGGAAGCCTAGAGGCTATCAAAACCTACAGATCCTTCAATTAGAGAACTAAGAAGTCTTCATAAGTAGCAACCTCTCCATATGGGCCTCATTCTAAGAACACTGAGGCCCAATCCTTATTTTCACTCACCCCCACAAAAAAGAGGGGAATGTGTTAAGTTCCCTTTTGTGACTTTCAAATCAGTTCCTTCCTTTGCCCTCATCCCTTGTCCCCCCCCCTCCAATCTTCGAAGCCGAATTTACTCTATCTCTAGGGGCCTCCCTCTAGAACCAACTGCCATCCTCACCTCTCATGTGGTATTATTCTTTTTTTCCAGCCTTCAACCTTTGCTAATCATCTCTTCCTCAACTAAATACCTTTTATTCTCCTACAAACATTCCTTCAAGAAGCATGACAAGATTCAATTTTGCACTCCTCTTCCAATGATTAAAACATCCACATAGATAGCCATTTGATAATAGTTCCTGAATGGTATGGGTGCATGATGCCTTGTCTCCTTTGAGCCATCAAATTTGATTGTAGTTTATCACCACTCACAAACATCTCTTTGTTGAGAAACACCTACAATCAGAGATTTTATCCATCAAATGGAAACATGTTAGTGTAGAAAAATCAGCAATATATATGCGTAAAAACAAATCTCATGTACCAACCTTACCTTTATCAATTTTTGTTTCCCTTTTCAAGTCACTAGAGGAAATCGTCTTCTCGCAAAGAACTTTCCACTCAAAAAAAAATAGTCATACCAAAAATATTAATAAAAAATATGTCAATAGCACATTGAAAATTTCACAAATCATAAACTATGAATCAAGTCACATATTTATATTGCATGTTTCCAGTTTTATTCTACCATCCATCTCTCCTATGTCCACCTTTAACATATCCATGATTCATATCTTTTATCTTTTCTAACTTGTGTATCTCTCTCATGTTTCCCATTGCCTTTTGACCTTAATTTTCTTCTCTCACTTTCCGTTTTCTCTACTTAACACTCTCTTAATTCATTAAATGAGTCGAGCTTTACTTCCATAGTCAATTCACCTCTCTCTGAAGATATTTGAAAATGCATGCACCTCTGCAAAAGCCTCTTAAGTCTAACCTTTTCACCTCATCAAAACTACCCATAATCAATCATTTTGTGTGAGTCATTGATATACGTATATGATCTCTTTACAAAAACTATTGATTGAAGTATAAGGAAACAAATCTTACAAACTTGCTTACAAAGTTTTATAGGCATTCGAGTTTTACATCTTGAGTTATGAACAAATTAAGGTGACTATGTCTCTGCATTTTCATCCTCTTGAAAAGTTGGGAGAACTCCCTTGACTTCTTATGCGTATTTTTGTTAATATGGTTCTGTATTCTTGTGATAGTGTTATATAGCTCACTTGACACTTCGCTTGAAAGTGTGCAAAAGATCTCAGGTCAATCCCAACTAGGCTCCAAGCTATAAGTAAAACTATGAGTGCCTTGTTCCATAAATTGAAGGTTTTCTCAAGTTCAAATGTGCACAAAAATTATGTGTTTTCACATGGCATTTTGAGAATGATGTGTCAAAGTCCTGTGGTGACATAATTACATACATTAAAAGCATCTGGAGTACATTAAAATATTTAGAGAATTTTAGGCTTGTTCTAGAGCAACTTTTTTCCAAGATCATCTCATTTATGTACACTAGCCACTAGACTTCACAATATCTACACACTCTCCTTAACGTTTACTCATTTATGTACTTCGCAGAGAGAGAGAGCGAGAGAGAAAATTAACTTCTATGTTCTTTTTTGTTTTGTGTCATTTATTTTAAATGAGGCTTCATCATCATCTTGAGCAACCTGCATAGGTATGACACAAGATTTTTTTAAGAATCTCATCGACTATCTTGGTGTATCATGATAGACCAAAAAAGTTGATATTCTGGGTTTTCATCTACGCCATTCCAAAGAGGTCCTAAACACAATCCTAATCTCATAGATGCATGCAGAATTGGACAAGCTTTTGGCACTATTGTGATGGATGAAGAAAATTTCATAGGTGATAGATGCTCATATATTGTGATGGACACCCTGTGTTTCGATACATTGGCCTATTGCTACAGTCCCCCCCCCCCATATCATAAGAGATGGATCGCGATAATTATTGTCTACTATCATGATATACCACCCTCTCCATTGACAGAACAATTGTGTAGCTCAGTGATGAATAGCACCTCCTTTAATGTCAATACGGGAAGACGTGAGGATGGTATGATGACCTCGAGCAAGTGAAGGCATAAGTGCGTGAGTGAGAAGCACACAAACATGCACACACATACACACACACGCGCACACAAGGCAAGAACAAAGAGAAAGATAATGGATTTCTTTTAGATTACTTCCAAAATACTCATACAAGTTCAATTCTATTACAAGCTAACCTCAAAAATGAGCTCTCTAGCTCTATTTATAGTTTTTGACTAGCTTTTGGCCCTGTCCAGACCTAGTGTCCGGCCTAGTTAAAAATTAGGTTCTAGGGCCTATTTGGAGGCTCAAATGGAGTCTAGAAATCATGAAAATTGGTACGATGATACTTCTGATACTCTTCAAGCTCGAGGACTCCTCGGCTTGCACAAAATGGAGTTACAAAAAGGTGAAATGGTATTTACAATGATTTGTAGTGATGAGAATCACTGTTATGAAGATGTTGTTTTGGAAAAATTTGAATGGCCTACTTGCCAGATCTTCATTGACTACTTAGTCTGCTTGTGCCTTCTCTCCGCTCTGGTTCCCTTCTTTTGCTTCCTTGTCTTGTGAGTCCTTCGGTGCCTTGACTGCTGCCAACACCCCCCCCCTCTCTCACGTCTGTCGTCTCTGATAGACCCTTTTCGAGCTGAGCGTTGGCCATAGTATTGAACCACATCTGCCGCAAGGTGGTGTTCTTCTAGTCGCAGCCCCCGTGCTAGGTCTGTTAACAATGCATCCCAATCGACTAGACCTGGAACATCTGGATGTGGCACCCGCAATTGATCTGAGTGGATGGTCCTCTCCACAGCGAATAGTTGGAGGAGATGTGAGGGCTTGGTTACGAATATTTCTAAGTGATATTCCCAGAACCCTGTGACGAACATCTCCTCCAAGGTCTGCTTGAAGCAAGCTGGGAGGTATTTTATTCTTGCGTGCCAGGCATATATCACCTTTATTGAGGGGGTGGTGCTCATGTCATATACCAGATCTAGGTTGCCTGCAGTGAAGCCAACTCTTGAGAAATGGGGGTCTTTGATGTTTTTGAATGTTTTGAATGTGTCAGCATTAATTCAAAGATCTTCATGCACATCTGTGCCATCACATCAGGGGTGTTCCGTAGTCAAAGGCTCCAGTGATGGATTGTAGAAATTATGTAAGCAACGGTGGGAGGTCCTTGTGGAGGTGCTAGATAGACATAATTTAATCACTTTGCTCAGCCTTTGGAGAGAGAGGAATTCCCATGACATATGTGGTAATGGTGGAAGTGGCGGTGGTAGTGCCATGTGGTGAAGTGAATTGTGTAGTGAAAGGTGAGGAGTGTGGTGCCGCCTGATGTTCCTCTGTCTGTGTAGTGTCTCCTGGTGTTGATACATTCATGTGAATCTGCTTGCCAGAGTGCATGGGATGGGTTGGCACTCGTTTTTCGAAGCGATGAATGTAAGACACAGCTAAATGAATGGCTTCATCCAGTCCCACCACGTCCGCATGCAGGTTCAGGGACTCAATAAACATTTTATCCACTCCCTCTTCTCCTAACATCTGACTTATTATCATTTTTCCTGTTTTTAGTGACAGTTTGTGGTGCTCTTGAACTCTCTTCATAGTTTCATACAATCTCTTTATTTGTGCTGAATAAGCTGGGGCACTTGCTAGTTCTGAAGGTTCTTCGTATTCTTGACCATGCTCCTCGTACGCTTCTTCGTCCTTAGTCTCTTCTTCATCTTCCTCTACTTCCACTACTTCTGGTTGGGTCGGGGCTGAAGTTGTAGTGGTAGGTTGTGGTCCTTGGGTGTGCTCTACTTCTGTCTCCAGGTTAGACTCATTAATCATGGGGGCGATTTCTTCATCTGTCAAATCGGCTAGGTTGGAGCCTTGTGGGAACTCCAAGTCGGATGGAATCAGAGGGAACACGAGATTGGGTCCTTCTGCACTTGGTCTCGATAGGCGAATAGTAAATGGTCCGACACGTTGCGTTTGTGGAGGGGTCACCTCTGGTGTGGTGGTGGCTCCCCTTGCTTGGGCACACGGTAATTGAATTGCCCCTCTCATTTTCTTCGATCGAGGACCCACCGTTGATAGCCTTCTTTGGAAAACTTGGGCCCGGGACCATACTAGTGCTCTTTGAATAGGCACGTCATAGGCTAAGCACCTGTAAATTATTTTTGTCAGAGCAGAGCACCCATGAAGCACGTTCTTCTGTTTCTTATTCCATTGTTGATGGGCGAGGTGGATTTGATCAATGATCCAGTGTGGCAGATTGATGGTGAGATTCTCTATCTCTGCCAAGTACAAGATGAACCAGATCTTTTTTGGTGGCATCGTGAAGCATTCTTGGGCGGGGAAAGCGAAGTGTTGCATGATCGTTCGTAGGTGGAGAGCAATGTGGCCACCATATCCTGTAACTTGTTAAGATCTTTAAGTTTCATTCTTTGAGGGATCATTGTTTCCTTCTCTGTAGGAATGTGCATCCCATGCATATCCAAGGCCTCCTGTACAAGGTTGAGGGTCAGTTTGAATCTTTTTTAACTCGTGGCCTCGGGTTAGTGAGGGTAGCACAAAAGTACTATCGCCTCCCTTGGCTCTACTAGGGGTAATGGTACTGATCACATAGGAACAACGCAAGAAATCAGGCTTAGGTAAGATTTCCCTAAAATATTTATCCAATCCCGCACTAGTCCAAACAGATCTCATTACTTTAGCATTCTAATACTTCTCAAATTCACGGGTGAAGAAATGGTATCTTCCCCATTTTCCATTAAATTCAATATCTGATTCCCAAAAGTAACTGCCTTCACCCAATGCCCTGCACCATCACTAAACCAGTGTGCATGTTTGCCAACCTATGAAGTGTGCCCTTGAGGAGGAGGGAAGCACATGTACTGCCCTGAGTTCCTATGGCCTCTCGGTGAGTTGTGGTTCAAGGAGAAGGGTTTCAATGTCCACTATCTGGCCGATGGATCCTACCTGGGAACTGGTGCCTCCTACTTCTGCCATGTTACTGCTTGCTTGCTGGTTCTATGAGAATATAGAATCATGCGTTAACATTGTAATGGACAAGGTAGAACAATTTTTGTCCCCGTTACAACATTAACATGAGGTGAATGATGAGTTAGTAGGTCAGTGTGTGCTCGATGATTGTGTGTGTTGTTAGTGAGCAAGTAGTCCTATGAGCTAAGTGAAAAGATGCAGTGTGAGAATGATGCAGTTAGTAGGTGGAGATGAATTTACAATTGGGATCGGGGGGTTTATTACAAGCTTTGGGCTGCCAAACACAGTGGGTGACTTTCGGTTTTGGTTTTCTGGAGACTCTGGAGGGCTTTATGAGGGTGTCTGCCTGGAAATGAGGCTTTTTATGGGCCCATTTACAAGTGATTCCGCTCGTGCTCATGGGTAAATATGTGTTTGTGTGTATCGAATAAGAGTGGGCATCGGCTCTTCGAGTGAGTGAACCATGTTGTACATGGTGTGATCTGTATGTAGCTATTTGAGCCCGTAAGCAAGCCTTAGGCACCCAAATTTGTCTTGATTGTGGGTCAACCTTCATCGACTTCTTGGGTACCCAGATAGACTTGACTTTTACAGAAGAATTTTTGGAGGACTTCTTATTAGTGTCTGGTCGTTGATCACTAATAGGAAGTTGAGCTAGTTGTTGAGGCTGGACCTCAATAGTATGCTCGCCTTTCTGCACCCACACTTGTTTTGGTGGTTGAGACATTGTGCTTTGTATTTTCTTTGGTCTTCGAGCATAAGTCATCTTCTTCTTCTGCATTTGATCCGCCTTGGGTTGTTGTATCCCTGTGGCTTTTGGAAAAGAAGGGAGTTCTGTTGTATCCTTGACTTCTTTGTTGAGGTAATCATCCCTCTACATCACATAGTTGTGGACAAGAATAGCATGCTCATCTTCATGTGTACTCCTAGAAGGACCAAGAGTGTGTGCCTTTCCTAGTTCCTTGAGTGCTTCATTGTCTAACTCAACTATAATTCGACTCTGATTTACCCACACCTGAAGAAGTCCACTTCTTAGGTTTAGGTTGACTGCATGATCATAGATCCAGTCTTGACCCAAGACAAGAGGTTCAGTGAGATCCTCATCTTGACACACTAGTACTTTAACTGTCAGTAAAACATCTTGAATGTAGAGGGGAAGTTCAACCTCGCCCATGCAAGGGGTTTCCACACCTCCCAATCCTATGAGATATGCTTCCACAGGATTGACATTTAAGTTCAATTCTCGACAGTAAGAAAGTTTAACAGCGCTAGTAGCTGCACCTGCGTCAATCAAGGCTCTTACAGTCCTTGCACTCGTTCCTTGTCCTATCTCTAAGGTTACAAAAGGACGTCGATCAACTATTCTATGAGAGTTAATACTTGAAACTTCACACATAGCCATATGATATCCTTGAGCTGCGTAGGCCTCTGTCCTAGGCCACTCTCTGCCCTGTCTTCTCAATTTCATCCTTCGCATGCGTTCCAATGCTTCTGCCTGTGCCTCTTCTCGAACTCGTTTTTCTTCTGCCTTGCGTTTCTTGGCAGTGTTGAGTCGACTTAGCATCCCTATAGTCAGGGGTTCTTGATATAACTTGACTCTGCATCCACTAATGTAACTAGGGAGGAAATCACCTTCTAGTGTAGCTAGTTGAACTGCTCCACTCGTGGATATCCTATTGATAATCATGGGTCCATAGCCACGCTTTTCTAGCTTTCTTGCATGTTGTTTCAGGGTATATACCAAAACTAAGTCTCCAGCCTTCAAACCTTTATCCTTAACATGGGCATCAAAGTATGCCTTTTGTCGTTTCTTAGCTGCATATATCCCTACGGCAGCCCTCAGTCTTGTTTCGCCTAACCGTTCAAGGTCAAAGATTCTAGAGGAAAGCTCATGGTCTGTCCACTCGTGCTCTTGTGCTACTTTCAATGTAGGTATCAAGAAGTCCATTGGTAGCACTGCATTTTGGCCAAATACCATCTGAAAGGGGGTGGCTTGGAGTACCGTTTTATAGGCAACTCGATATGCCCAAACAGCATGGTGTAGTTGTTTGTCCCAATCGGAGCGTTTATTATTCACCAATTTATTCAACACATTGCATAGAACCTTATTTGTGCTTTCGGCTTGCCCATTAGCTTGTGGATGATAGGGGGCAGACTTCTTGTTTATAACCAAGAATTCTTGGAGCAGGTTTTCAATAACTTCATTCAAGAAGTGAGTGCCTCTATCACTAACTAGCTCTATAGGTAGCTCGTATCTAGTGAACACATTCTCAAATAAGAACTTGGCTATCGTTTGGGCATCATTCTTTGAGGTGGCTTTTACCTCTACCCACTTGGTAAGGTAGTCTATGGCCACGATGATATATTCAGCATGTGAACCCTTTGCTGGGGGTTTAATAGGACCAACAAAGTCTATTCCCCACTTAGAGAATGCATGTCCACCCATCATAGGTTTCAGAGGCATCTCATCTTTGCGTATGGGATACTGGGTTCGCTGACAAACATCACACCGTTTCACATGGGTATGTGCATCCATGTGAAGGGTTGGCCACCATAATCTTGCAAATAGAATTGCCTTGATCACCCGATCTGGTCCAAAGTGTCCTCTTGCTACACCTTGATGAGCAGCTTCCAGGATCTTAAGGTATTCACTCTCATGAACACACAACCTTAGGTGACCATCCTTACCACGCTTGTATAAGCTATCTCCAATGAGTGAGTAGTCTAGGGCTTCTTGTTCTAAACTTGTTTTCCTAGCCAAAGTCATATCTTGAGGGAATGTTTTCGTCCTCAGAAAGGCTACTAATGGTTCACTCCAATCTGGTACTAAAGAAACTTGGTACAAGGTTGCGTGCTCCACAGGTGGTCTAATACGACAGACTGGGCATTCCTTGCACCACCTATGAACATCTGCTTCCATAGTTGGCCAATGCACTCCAAGTCTCCTTAGTGTCTCTATGGTTCGTTGCCTTGAGTAATGTTGCTCTAATGCACCTACATGTGCTAATTGCAACCATTTTGCGTACTCATCTCCTTCCACACAACAAGCTAGGATCCCTTGATCTGTATGCTTGTACATACTTCCTGCCATGATCTGGCATTTTTGGGCTTTTACTACCTCCCTATCTTGAGTGTTTATGACTGGATGGTTAGGCCTGTATGTCAATATTGGCACTAATGGCTTAGCCCACTGAGGTACCACTTCCAAATTAAACAAGTAAGCATCAGGAAGTTCATCTGACACTCCTTGTGGGGCCTCTCCCGATGTGAGCCTATAGAGATGGTCTGTTCTCAAGTGAGTCTTCCCTTTCCTCACCACAACCTCAAAGTCGTATTCCATTAGCAAGAGAAATCACCTCACCAATTTGCCTGTATTGCATGGCTTGTTTACCAAGTACAACAGTGCTTGATGGTCAGTAAAAAATTTGAACTTATTTGGAAGCAAATAATGTCTAAACTTTTTCACCACATACACCATGCCTAATCCTTCTCGTTCAGTGGTGGTATAATTTCGTTCAGTTGCATTCAATTGTCTACTAGCATAGGCAATTGGAAGATCCATACTACCTTCACCAGTTGATTGTGCGAGTACACACCCAATAGCATAATTGGATGCATCCACATGAACATGAAAGGGCTTACTCCAATCTGGTGCGGTCAAGATTGGTGTTGAACACAGTCGTCGTTTAAGCTCATTGAAGGAGTTCTCACACTCATTCCTCCACTCAAAATTAGTCAAAAGTCCATACAGAGGCTTTGCAATGATGGCGTACATGTGTATAAAGCGTCGGTAATAACCACAATGCCCCATGAAAGCTTGTACTTCCTTGACATTCGTTGGCCTAGCTAGCTCTACGATGGCTCTCACTTTCTCCTCATCCGTGGATATGCCATTCTTTGACACTATGTGTCCTAGAATCCTGCCCTACCTAACCATGAAAACACACTTTTTTGGGTTTAGGCAGACTTGATATTCTGTACATTTCTCAAAGATTTGCCTGAGCTCAGGTATATGTGTTTGTCTAATGTTGGAATGAGCATAGAGATCACATCAACGTAGACCTCTAAATTCTTGCTCAAGAACTCTTTAAACACATGGCACATCAATCTCTGAAAGGTAGCGGGCGTATTGGTAAGCCCAAATGGCATTACCCTAAAGGCAAATATGCCCCATTCTGTGGCAAAAGTTCTCTTATGCTGGTCCTCTAGAGCAATGGCTACCTGATTGTAGCCAGAAAATCCATCAAGGAAGTTGTAAACTTCCTTGCCTGCTACTCTCTCTAGTAGATGCTCAGTGATAGGAAGCGGATAATTATCTCGAATAGTGGTTGCATTAACGTTCTTCAAATTAATGCACACACGTAGCTTTCCATTCTTTTTGGGCACTACTACAATAGGGGATACCCACTCAGTGTGCTCAATTTCATAGATGATTCTAGCCTCTACCAGTCTATCTATCTCCTCCTTGATCTTAGCAGCGTAGTTATCGTTATAAGTGTATGGCTTTTGCTTCAATGGTTTGGCATCTGAGGTCATGGGGATTGTGTGTGAGCATATGTCAGAGTCTACACCTTTTAAATCCTTATAGCTCCAAGCGAATACATCTCTGTACTCTCTTAGCAAAGATATCAACTCTTGCTCTTCTTCTTCCATCAGGTCATGCCCTATGTAGGTGCATCTCTCTTCTCCTTCTATGGCTACCACTATTTTCTTGGTGGTTTCTTTGTTATCATAGGCCTCTCCTGACTGTGCCTCGCATTTAGGCATTCTTATCATGACCCTCCTGTCATCTATCTCATACTTCTTAAAACTGTTAGGGACCTCAAACAAAGATTCTTCTTCTTCTGGTGTGACTTCTCTCTTCTTCCTTTTTTTAACTTTGCTCTTGGGGTTCACTTGGGAGGTTAACCTCACATCATTCGTGATTTCTCCATGTCTCTGAGGGTAAGCTTCTACTTCATAGAAGTATTCTTCATCTGATGCAAAAGGTGGGTCCATAATGATTGACTCTAGATCGGAGTCACTTGCATCCTCAAATGCATCAGGGCTAGGTTCACATTCTTCAAGAATTGAGTCTCCCATGATTGGCTCTATGGAGAAGACTGAGATGTCATAGCCGTCCTCATCATAGTGGGGTGTCCATTGTTCTTCATTGATGGCTACATCCATTGTTGCTAAAATTTCTGCCCAACCGTGAGGTTCAGATTCTTTGTCAGGAAATACTACAAGTGCATAAGCTGGGTCTTGAATTGATCTATGGGTTTCCTTCGCACCTATCTCTCTGGCTTTTTCTCTCTTCTCTTCTTCTACTACTACTTTACACATCCATAAGTGAGTGTCTTCATGCATCCATGATGATCCTGATCCTATGGAATGGACTGACTCGGTAACATCTTTAGCTCTATGGATGGGATTCCATTGGATAGGAAGGACATCTCTATGAGAGTAATCTTTGAGATTAACTTTGGTCATGACACCTTAGTGTTGCAAATATAAGGAATTGGTTCCCCAATCCTATACCACTTGCAACTGTCACATAAATTGTCTTCCCAAAATCATCTTATAGGCATGATTTTTGCTAAAGTCACATATAGCAAAAGTATGCTCAAACTCTACACCACAAGTAGTGAGAATTATTCCTTCTAACAGCCCTAAGGGTCTTTCAATATGACCATCGGCCATCTGCAATTTCATTCTCGTCCGCTTGAGTGCTGGCTTGCCCCAACGCTTCCATAGGGAAGTGGTAGCAATTGCAACTCCTGCACTTGAGTCCAGAATGGCCTTGGTTGTGTATCCCTGATGGGTGATGGGGAGGTATGTGTTTCCTTCTTCTCCTTCACTCATATCTCCTATCTTATCTAGAGGAATTTCTGGCACTGTTCTATGAGAACCTACCTGGGAACGTGGTTTAGCTATCTCTGGCAAGTGTTTGGCTACATGTTTCCATAGTTCTGGCCTAACTTTGAGTAACTCTTCTAAAGTGAGATTCCACTGCACTTTAGTATTCTTTACTACCTCCATGTTCCTAGGTATGACTGAGTCTTCGTTTCGTACCATGACCGTGGGTGCTCTCATACAAGTAGACTTAGCTTCCCATGGGCCTGTGAATTGGGATAATTCATGTAAAGAATTAGACTCAAATTCTAATCTCTCTTGAGATTGTGCACTCTCCTGCTCTCCATAAATGGAGGAAATATCTTGTGGGAATTGATCATGCGCATCATCCACAAGTTCAATGGGAGGAGAGACTTCACTCTCTTTTGCCCATTTTTCTTCTTGGATCTCTCGGAGGAATTCTGGTGTGTACCGATTCATAGAAGAAGATGTGTCTGGCTCTGTGGAGTTAGGCACATAAGCTTCCTGTGGGGGAATTCTTATTCTTTTACTTGCCTAATCTCTTCCTTGGTTTTTTCCTTCCTTAGCAGATCTTGCAATTATGCTCTCTAACTTCTGTAATAATCCATCTAAGTGCAATTGTGCCTTAGCTGAGCAAGAGTAGTTGAAGAGGCGACTAGCTTCAAACATGGTTTGAGCCAATGCGACCATTTTCGCACAAAGCTTGGTTCTTTCTATCTCTAAGTCAGCTCTAGGGTAGCACTTGTCGTGATCCGTCACATTTGGCCCTTCTTGGATTCTGGCCTGATATGCCTTAAGCATCATGTCTATGTCTTCTGGAGTGGGATCAACTAATACTGATCCTACTCTAGGGGGTGGCGGAATGGTATGAGGTGGGTTGAAAGGTGGTGGATTAGACAGTGATAGGGATGAAGGTGGTGGTGATATGTGAGAGTTTGTTTGAGAGGTGAGTTCAACATTTTTGGCTTTCATTTCTCTTATACTTTCTTCTAAGTCGCTCATCTTTTTAGACCATTGTCTTTTCATTCTCTCTCGGCTATCCTTCCAGGCTCTTGACCATTTCTTGGCTATGCTCTCAGTTTCACTAACGTCTACACTCTTTTCTTGACCTAAACCTTAGTTCTGCTACAAAGCCTCAACGCTAGTGACCACCTGTACTAGTATAGTGGAAGTTACACTTCCTGTAGCGTCTACTACTAACCCAATAACATTAATTGGAGTGATTTTTGGCATATTATTGGGATTTTTTGGGCAATCTTGTAAGAGATGCTCCTTTCCGCAATCTTGACAAAAGCCATGTATTGTTATTGACTAGGGTTGTGTAGGTGCAGGCATTTGGCAATCAGGAATGAGGTGATCTCCTTGACATCTATAGCATGGTCCTCTAGGGAATGGGGGTCTTACCTGCCTGGGTTGAGGTCTAGTGTTGGGATTTGTGTACATGATGTTTGCATACTCTGGATCCCAACTAGTTTCACTCGGTTCTTCACTATAGTAGGATTCACCATGTTTAGGAGACTACATGTAGTAAGCCTGGGGGCTATCAATATGTGTAGAATCAAAACTATGGTCACCGGGGTCACTTTCTGAAAGCAATGGTGTTACTGGCACTATGGCTCTGTTCAAGTTCTCTTTTGCAGCTGCATACTTTACTGGGATCACATTGGCTGGAGTAGGAGGTTGTTGTGCTAACACTAGCTGAGGTCTCTGTTGGGCTTGATATTGTGGCTGGTAGGTTTGTTGAGGCCTAGCATATTGTTGTGGTGGGTACTGGTTCTGGTATCTGCCCTATTGTGGATATGGTTGAGGGTAGGTTTGCCTAACCACTTGCTTATTGTATGGGCAAGCTTGTGCCGTGTGATTAGTGTATATCCGTTCTATGGTGCAATATTGGCTACTAGGATTCACTTGGGGTTCAGCCATGATGGGACATATGTTCGCCATATGGTCACCTCCACAAGTATAACACCGTTTAACTAGGGCAAATCTTGGGATTTGTTTGCTAGAGACACCTAGTTTTTGAGCCACTTTCTCAGCGAGTTCCTCAATTGATGTGGATTGCGTGGAAGAGATGCTAGTAGAACTATCTGAAACTTTGTAGATTTTTTAAAATTCCAATTCCTCCCCTAGGTTATCCTCGATGTCAATGCACATGCGTACACACTCTTCTATGGTCCTCGGGTCCTTTAAGTACACGTATGATCTCAACTTTGTACTTAGCACATCTAGGAATAAAGCCACTTGTTTGGATGGAGTGGGTAGCTCAGGAATCGGACATCTCTGTAGATATTGCCTAAACCTTCTTCCTGCAAGTCGGACCGTCTCTTGAGGGTTTTGCTTGAAGCTATGAATCAGTGAGGAAGTGTTATGCCTTACGCCACTCTTAGAGAATTCAATAATGAAAGCCTCTAGAAGTTAGTCTATGTTTCTGAAGTGCCTGCCATTTAGTGGTTGAAACCACGTAAGAGCGGTGTTCCTAAGGGTTAGACCAAAGGCATTGTAATGCGTGAATAGATCCTCCACTTGTTCAGCTCTCAAGACTTGCCTAAATTCGGCCACATGATCATAAGGGTCTCGAGTGCCATTGAATTAGTTCTTCATGGACTTAACTAGCTGTGTAGGTCTCAAAGTCCTCGTGTGCTCTCTAGGTCTCTACAAGGGAAAATCCTCAACATTTCTTAAGTTTCTTGGAACTCTAGTTCTCGCTGTTTCTTCTCTATTTGTCTCTGTTTGCATTCGTTCTCTTCCTATTGGGTTGGCAAAGCTTACCTCTGGCCTATCTCTGCTTCTGTCCCTTTGAGCTCCATGAGCTTGGGATGTTCCAGCTCTTGGGTGGCCATAGGACACATTAGATTTTGGTTGGGGGAAAATAAATTCACCCTTCCAAGTGTAAGCATGCCTACCATGCTCTGTGACCACAAAGATCCTTTCTGAAGTGTGATCTAGATAGGTCACTTTGCTTGGGCTATCGGGATCTTTGAACTCATAGATTGTGATCGTCCCTATCTCATTTGGCTGATCAGGCTAATAGCTCCAGCAGGCTTCATCCATCTCTCGTTTCAAAAGTAGATCTATGCTCTTGTTGTCCTGGGGAATCCACTCTGGTGTGAGGATTCTAGTAAGACTGATTTGCATCGAGGGGTTTTAGGCTCTCCACCTATGTTCCCTTGCTCTAGGTTACCTATGTCCGTCTCTGGGATCACATTCCCAAATTCGTCTGTCCTATCTGGGTGACTGGTGACTACGTATATGGTTCCTTCTTTGTCCAGGTATGCTCCGTTTTCAAACTTGACTGCTGGATGCTCTACTCCAATGGGTTGATCTGGGTTTTTAATCTGGACCACGGATCTTCCTAGGCCGTCTTCATAGATGCAAGCACCTAATCGGTTGATCCTAAGGTATTCGAGTTGAGTCTTATAAGGGCCTTCCACCCTCTGTAAGTATGGCACACCTGAACTTCCTATGGGTCTCTCCATACCTTGAGACATCTCTGATTCACTAGTCTCAGAGCTAGGGTAGTGTGAAAAATGGCTCAACTGCAGGGCCCAAGACCTAGCAGTATGATTGACACTAGCCTCTGAAGACCTAAGACTCTGTCTATCTCTTCCTAGGTGTTGTCGTGATCTAAGGTTCATACGCCCAATTGAATAATCCCAAATTTCCCAAGTACAATTTTTGTTGTTGAGTTCTTTTGTAGTAGTCACTTGTTCTTTGTATTTTTTTTCTTAGGATGTCACTTCTTGTCCAATCAATCTTCGTCGCAAGGAACACTTAAGTTTTATCGTACTTTGAGTGTGGTTGCTCTATTTAAATTCTTTTCCCTTAGGTTGTATCGCAATTGTAATCTCGTGGTACTTGCACTTGAGTGGTTAGAGTTCTTGGACTTGGTCGTGCTTAACGTATCCCTAATTGATGAAAACCTCTTTCTGTACTTAGCCTAAGCTAGGGATTGACAAAGGGTGTTGAGAATTTCCAACCTTTGTTTCTCTCTTCCGTTGCCCTTGTATGCCCAGGAAGCGTGTTCCCAAGCTTGCACTTACTCTTGCTTAGAACACCCTTCAATGCTCTCCTAGGACCTGTAAAAGTCCCAAGTTAGTTCAAGAATTGAATTCCCTTAAGGCAACAGACCCTGTTCATTCATGCAATTCAAAGATCAAATTATTCTCTGGATTTATGGAAAACAATCCTAAAGATCCCTTAGTTTTTCTTCCCCCCAGGTATGGTCATTCCAACAAAACAAAAATCACAACAAATGGATTTCGTATGAGAAAGTTATGACCATTCAGGGTTCTAGGGTTAAAACAGGGTTCCAACAAGCTAACAAGCAAACAGGACTTCTCGAAATACTTCGTGTAGCGGCCTCACAATGCTCTAACAAATTTCTAATGTTTCCCAAATAATACCCCAAAATAGACCAACTATCTTTCCCCTAAAAAATAGCCAAATTTGCCCGTCAATCGCGATCGAGTGGTCTGTCAATCGCGATTGATATGTCAGTCGCGATCGACGTGTCGGTCGCAATTGATAGGTCCGTCGTGGCTGTAAGTCGCGATTGATAGGTCAATCGTGATTGACACGTGGCCCGAAAATTCAGTTGATCGTGGTCAAAGGGTCGTTGACTCTATCGATCGCTATTGATGGGTCGATCGCGATTGACAGGTCCGTCGCGAGGGGTCTATCGGTCATGGACAAACAGTCGTTGACTGGGTCAGTTGCGATTGACACGTCCGTCGAGGCTGTCACTCGTGATTGATGGGTTGATCGCGATTGATGGCTCGATCGCGATTGACACATGGCCAGGAAATTCAGTCGGTCGTGGTCAGTCGGTCGTTGACTCAGTCGGTCGCGATCGAGGTGTTGATCGTGATTGATAGAGCCGTCGGCAAGTGTCCATCATCGTTTGTCGATCGCGATTGACAAGTCAATCGTGATTGACAAGTCAATCGTGATTGACAAGTCAATCGTGATTGACAAGTCAATCGTGATTGACAGAAAAAAGAGACATATTAAAATTTCAAACACATATTTACGATGCCCTAGGCCTACACATCATGGTCATGCACTTTGTTTTGCAAAAAAGTCAACTTTTCTGTCGGTCGCGATTGTCAGAGGTCAATGCCTCAGGACCTGCACAGTCAGATTTTTTACCTCTCGGAGCTGGTGCAGCTGCTGGGGATGTTGATTCCTGCAGAAAATCTCAGAAAACACAAAATAGCACACACACACAAACGCTCTCTCGCTCTCTCTCACAAATGAAATGAGGGGAATGGTGTGGGAATGGTGATATGAACAAAAATTGAAATTTCTCGCGATGATGGAGATGGAGGTGGGAGATGGTGAGGATGATGATGGTGATGATGATGATGAAGAAAACAAAAGAAAATAGATAAAAGTAAAGAAATTACCTATGACTCCAACGCCTCAACTCTACGTCTTACCATCACACGCTCGTCCTCAAAGCTCGATCCTCGGCGCCAAAATTTGGTGTAGCTCAGTGATGAGTAGCACCTCCTTTAATGTCAATCCGGGAAGACGTGAGGATGGTATGATGACCTGGAGCAAGTGAAGGCACAAGTGCGTGAGTGAGAAGCACACAAACATGCACACACATACACACACGCGCACCCAAGGCAAGAACAAAGAGAAAGATAATGGAGTTCTTTTAGATTACTTCCAAAATGCTCATACAAGTTCAATTCTATTACAAGCTAACCTCAAAAATGAGATCTCTAGCTCTATTTATAGTTTTTTACTAGCTTTTGGCCATGTCCAGACCTAATGTCCGGCCTAGTTAAAAATTAGGTTCCAAGGCCTATTTGGAGGCTCAGACGAAGTCTAAAAATCATGAAAATTGGTACGATGATACTTCTAATACTCCACAAGTTCGAGGACTCCTCGGCTTGCACAAAATGGAGTTACAAAAAGGTGAAATGGTATTTACAATGATTTGTAGTGATGAGAATCACTGTTATGAAGATGTTGTTTTGGAAAAATTTGAATGGCCTACTTGCCAGATCTTTGTTGACTACTTAGTCTGCTTGTGCCTTCTCTCCGCTCTGGTTCCCTTCTTTGGCTTCCTTGTCTTGTGAGTCCTTCGGTGCCTTGACTGCTGCCAACACCAATCTATCATGATAGAAACCCATTTTGCGTGAGAAAACAAAGGCCCAACAAGACCACTCTATCATGATAGATCCCCCTCTTGCCTGATAGGCCAACTTTTCTAATAGAGAAAATTTATGATAGAAAAATGTCTATTGTGATAGACCACCCTCTATTGTGACAAATGAGTCTATAACGAAAGACCCTCAACTATCACGATAGACCACCCTTCCAATAGCCCATGTCAATTTTAATAGACATCCTCCATCGTGATATAGTGCCCTATCGCAATAGACCTCGTCTATAACAAGAGACTAGAAAAAAAAAACCCTATTCAAGAAAAAATTAGGGTTTAATATTTTACAAGCATTAGTCAGTTTTAATGGCCTTCTAGTGAATTTGCACCAGAAACCAATAAAGGGTGACTGAGCTTGTGGCTCTAATAAGGGGTTGAAGTGCCTATCACAATAGACCCCCCTCTCTTGCAACAAAAACCGTATTCAGGAAAAGAATAGGGTTTAATATTTCACAAGCATTAGTTAGTTTTAATGGCCTTTTGGTGAATTTGGAGGAGAAACCAATCACGGGTGATTGAGCTTCTGAATCTCACAAGGGGCCTAAGTGCCAAAAGAAACAAGACTCGAAAGCTCTTCCTAGGCAAGAGAGATAATCAAAGCAAATGACTTGATGGTGGAAAGTTGTAAACCTCCTTTTTCAATTTTATCCTAGGCTAAGATACATAGTTCTAGAACTAGGAATTAATGTTACAATAAGAATCCTCCAATTCCAAGAAAGATTAAAGGAAACAAGCTCAAGATTGCTCAATAAATGAAATAGCTCATATAGCAGAAAGAGGCCTACCAATTTTACTATGGTTGCCTACCTAGAACTACTAGAAGGTTCCTATAAAACATAGTTGGAATATATCCAAACCAATCAAGTATGTGTCTTCATCTATGGAGATGGTTTCATAAGATCAGTGGTCCAACTGAAAAAGCTAGAGAAAGCCTATAGATTAGATCATGCTCTAGTGGAATTCGAGAATTGTTCTTACATAGAAAAGAAAGGAACTCTATACAGTGCTACTAGTCATCCTAAGAGAACAAGAGACCGTTGGGAATGTTCTTCTAGAGTAAAAATGAGATATTCTTATGAGAATGATGAGGAGTAGGTACCAGCTACTCCTTGGAAGAAATCCATGCTTAAAAGGATCATAGAAACCACCAAAACATTTAATGAAGCTACAAGAAAAATGTTTTGCAAACTTAGATCAGATAAGCGCCACACTCATAAAGAGTCTCCCATGTATGAGTTCAAAGAGCTAGATAATACAAGAACAGCAACCTATATGAGTCATGATTTGGATTGAATGTACATAGTCTTAAGAAAACTCATCTTTGATAAGGCCAAAAGCTCTTCCCTCTACACAAACAATCATCTTCACATAAAAAAGCTAGTGTAAGACATGTTAACTCCTCAAGATTTGAGAGAGAGAATACAAGAGAAGCCCTAGAGGTGAGCTTCATACATGTTGGAACATCAAGCTTAGACTATGCTTGAGGTGGACTTGATCTACATCAAAGGCTATCGCGTCGAAAGAATATCTATTGAAGAATTCTTTTTCTTATGCTCACTTAATGTATTTTCTTTTCTTTAATGCATGGATCTTTTACCATTGTAAAGTCCTTCAGCTCTCCACAGTAGAAATATAGATCCTCAATCCCATGAATTTGTGATGGTTGAGTTGCATTCAATCAAGCAATCAATCACCTAAAAGTAGCTCAAACTAGAACTTCACTTTTCCTAGATTGTAGGAAAGTGAATTGATTCCCCCAAACAACCATTCCCACCTTCATTTGAATTCAAAATCCACTTGTAAAATTCGTGGAACACTGCAAGAGTACATATAGAAACTTGAAATCACTTGTACAATAAATGGAAGCAATATACATACACTTGTGACCATCATTGTCTTGCTCCTTCAATTTTTTGCATCATCTTCTTCACCAACAGTAACCGTGCAAAGGTTGTGGCTCTCTCTACAAAGCTCCAACTTGAGTGCAAGATGGGGCATTGGGAAGATCTTAGTTTATAGTTTCTGCCTATAGATTTTCAAAGCATTTGATATAGTAGATTGGGAGAAATCTTAGTTTTTCTGTCTAGGGGTCAATTTCTGCATATTTTTGAGAAATAGGAAGTACCACCATTGAGTATTTGATTCATTCCTATAGCATATTTTGCTTATTCCTTATACTTTTGAGCATTATATACAACTTAACCCTATGTGTATCACTCCCATAAAAGTATTTTATCTAATTCTAATCACGCTGGTCGTTATGGGCATTTGAAGTTCATTATCTCTTCCATACATAGTAAGTTTTTGAGCTAGTTGACCCACGAACCTATCTGTTTTGTATCCACTCCTTCTCCTTGATGCTCCAAAGTACATAGTGCATTTTGTTGCACTTATCGCATGCTTGTAAGGTCTTTTTGAGTCTCCATAAGCTCAAGGGCTGTTCTTGTGCTGGTTGGCTAGACCAAACTTCATTGCTTCGAAAGGCACTTTTCTACCTCCTACAAGCTTTTCCAAGTTCCTTCAATACACAGCATAGGAAAAGGTAGATTAGAACAAGGAAAAAGTAGACTAGAAAGTGAGAGAACATGAGAGCATAGATCACATATAGAGGGCGATGATTTCCCTCTTCCTAAACAAAGAGACCATTCAAGAGCATGCAGACCTTTACATGTAGTTAAAACCATGAAGAATTACTTTGATGGCACGTGATATCCTTATGATCATGTGGCCAAATTCAAGCAGGTGTTGAGATCCAAACAAGTAGAGGACTTGTTCACTCAATACAAGGCTCTTGGATTAACCTTGAATGTTAGAATGTTAGCATGGTTACAGCCATCGCATCAAGGAAACTACCAAAATATCTTGCAATTAACGGAAGCCTTCATCATTGAGTTCTCTTAGAGAAAAATCAGGCATAACACATCATCCTTGATCCATAACTTCAAGTAGACTCCCAAGAGATGGTAAGATTAGCAAGATGTAGATCTAGGTAGTTCATAGAGAGATGTTGATTCCCAGATCTACCTACACATGCAAACAAGTATCCTTATTTTTAGATGGTCTCTTGAGTGAAAATCTATGATCATATGTATACCTAAAAGATCCAAACACCTTAGATGAGTGTGTGAGAATGTACATCAACATAGAAGAAAACCTAGGAGAAGGGCTAGAGTTTTTAAATCTCTATAAAGGGTTAGAATCCTCAACTAGCACCACTTCAAAAAGCTCATCATCAATTGAGGAACTAGTCGAGTTGCTCACAAAAAATCTTTGTACAATGTCCATCAGCTCCTCACATATACTTAGAAACAAAGGAGAACCAACTCAAGGGGAACAAGGAAGGTTGAAGACATGGTGTGCAAAATATGCTTAGGCAAGGTCATATATTCTAAAATCTATTTCGATTTCTTACTTGCACATATTAGGACCATCTCAAGAGATATGAGTTTCTTTGGAAGTATTCTTCTCACAAGTACCAAATATAGGAAGAACCAATTGTGTATAGAGTTCACAACACTTAAGAAGATGCCCAAGCAAAGTGTAACTGATTTCTTTCACCATGAGGAAGGACCTTGGAAACCAACTAGGGAGCATTGGATAAATCACTAATGAAGAGCAAATTGTGAGGAAATTCATGAATGGAATCAAGGTTGATGCCAAGTGGGAGGATTTCCTCACCGCCATGGATTTATACATGGACATTCAAGTGTGAGAGTTCACAACCTTATGGGATAACTTTTCACTCATGATCTAGGACTTATGAAGAATGGTGAGATCGAGAAAGGTAACAATTTTTCTACCCTTTACATAGTCAAAGCAAAGTCAAACAAAAAAAAAGAAAAGGTAAAAGTCTTATGATGAAGGAAGCACCTCCCAATCTAAGTATACCGGAAGAGGTAGAAGCTCAAGAGGAAGAGGCACAGGAGGTAGATGAGACAGGAGGAGAGCTCAAAGCTCCACACCTTGTATCGTATGTGGCCTATCAAATCACATCATACAACATTGATTGAAGAACCCAATAAGTCAGAGAGGAAGAGGATACAATAGAGGTGGATATGAAGCTCCTAGAGGTAGAACAACAATTTATATGGATACAATAAGAACACCTACAACAACAACTACCAAGGACAATACAAAGGAAGGTGAGCATACAATCATTACAAAGATGAAGCTCAAGAGGATTCACTTCTACTTATGAATATGAAAATGAAGGAAGGTAAATCTAATGAACATGTATTCTACAATGACTATGGATGCTCTAATCATGTAGCATAGAATTCAGCCTTGCTCTTAGACTTGGAAGATCTAAAGAAAAATCATGAATTTGAGATAGGTAATGATAGAAGCACTCTATGGAGAAGATAGGGAATGTGAAGACTTCCAATGGTAATATGAATCGTTTTAGGAAAGTTCTCTATGTACAATGCATTAAAAAATCCCTTATAAGCATAGGTCACATTGTGAAGAAAGGTTTGCATGTGAGATTCACCAAGCATGGAGCCTATGTAGAGGACTTATATCAAGACTTCAAAAGGATAGCAAAGGGAGAAAAATATGTAGATTGTTCAAATTTCAGCTCCATGACACCAAGAACATAGATTTCTTCAATTATGGTACCCAATTAGTGTCAGAGGTAGAGGTTAGGCATAACAAGTTGGATACCATTAGAGAGATAGACCTCAAACAAATCAATCAAGATGAAAGTGTGCTTGGACTACCCAATACCTCAAAGAAATACATGATATAGAAGTGCAGTGCATGTCAATTTAGAAAATCTCATGGACAACCATTCACAAAAAGGGGTACATACATGGAGACCTTCTAGAACTTGTCAACACAAATATTTGGGGGCCAAGAAAAGAGCCATCCATCTTAGGGACAATGTATTATGTGTCATTTATAGATGATTGTGGGAGATGGACTATTATTTACTTTATGAAGCATGAGGATGAAGTATTTTCATGTTTTGAGAAGTACCTACCTATTGTGGAAAATCAAATAGGAAAACCCCTAAAAAGACTAAGGCAAGATGCAAGGGGAGAAAACTTTCCCCATGAAGTTGATTCCTTCTTGCAAGATCGAGGAATTCAGAGAGAAATTACCACCAGATACTCAAAGAAATAGAATGGAGTACCAGAAAGGAGGAGTAGGACCATTGTCAAAGCAGCAAGGTCCACAATGAATGCAAAGAAGCTATGAAATTATTTATGGGTAGAGATTATATCCATTGCCACGTATTTGATAAGCAAGTAAACCTCAAAATCTATGAATGCTATGACTCCTTATGAAGCTTGGAATTGAACTATACCATTCTTCGACCATTACAAGATATTTGGGTGTATTGCATATGCACACATACCATCTCAAATCAAGGGTAAGTTAGATCCTAAGGTTGAGATGTGTTAGGCTATGACCTTAATCGAAAAGATTATAGACTATATAACCCTAACAACAAAGGCTTTATAGTTCATCAATATGGTGTGTTTGATGATAAAAAATCATGTTCTGAAGATGAATAAAGGAAAATCAAGTTGCCATATGATCAAGAAGAAGACTTTCCAACACTCTCAAGAAAGATTACACCTACAATTGAAGCATCAAGTGATTCAGAAGATGATCAAAAGACTCTTAGGAAGGAGACTAACTCATGGGACTCCAAATGCAAGGCCAAGATACAAGAGTCGATAGATATTGCAAAATCCGCAGAACACACCATCAAGAGATCTACAAGGGAGAAGAGGAAGCGAGAAATGTATTGCTATGACACATCATAAGTGATTAGACATTCTATCTATTTATCAAAGGACTTCAAATTTGATGAGCCCTCATCTTATGAGGAGGCCAAAAGGAAACTAGACCTGATGATTTCTATGGAACACAAAATTGAAGCCTTGCAAGAGAATCACACTTGCGAATCTGTAGCCAAGACTCAAACCAAGAACATCATTGGATCTAAATGGATATAAAAAGTGAAGAAAAGCTCTGATGGAACCATTAGTACGTAAAAGACTAAACTTTTGGCTAAAGGGTTTGCTCAGATCTAAGGTATTGAATATGAGGAGACTTTCTATCTTGTGGAAAAAATGGAACAATCTAAGTACTTATGAGCATCAGAGCTGCCAATAATTTGAAAATCTATCAGATAGATGTGACGATCAAATTTTGCAATGGACGGATCGTTGATTATATATATATGGGTCAACCCCATGGGTTCGAGGACTTTGACCTTTTTAAAACATGTATACATGATAAGGGAAGATGTATATGCACTAAAGCGAGTTCAAGACCTTGGAACCATAGGTTAGTGACCTACTTGCATGAAAAAGATTTCATTTTGAGAAAAAGTAGATCGTTATCCCTTTATCAAAAGGACACATGGAGAAGCGATATACCTTTTTGTAAATGTAGATGATATCATTCTTAGATGTAATGATACTTAGGGTATTAGGAGGATTCAGCTAGAGATGAAGGATGAGTTCAAGATCAATCACCTATGGAAACTTAGTTACTTAACACACAGAAGGATATGTCTCATGGACAAAGGAAACCATCACAAACTTCAAATTCTATGTGCGTTTCTATATCTTATTATTGGTTCACATTTTTGAGAAAATAATTTTTCAATTGTATTTAGAACATTCCAAAACCCTAAGATCAACTATCTATTTGTGTCATGCTAACATCCAAGGGTCTTGTTTTGAATTGATGACATCATCAATGGCTTTATCAAATCGTAACTACCATTGATAAACCTTCCTTGGAAACCTTTATAAAGAGAGGTTGGCCACATATATACTCAATCTTGCCAATGTCAGTCTTGGGAGCTCAAGGAGTCATGGTCCCCAAATTAAGTACTTTCCAAGTTCTAATTCAAGTTCTAGTCTTGTGCTCTCTTCTATACTTGTCTATTCTTGTTACTTGGACATCATCTTCTCCTATTGTAATGCTATGGTAATAGATAATTTGGCATATTCCTTGTATCTAGTTTCTCTCCTTAAAGGGAGTTCTTGTAATCCACATAGTGATACCTCTCACAAAGTTTATAGGAAATGTAGAATTCTCATGGACTCAAGAATCAAATAACTCCAGTTCTAGTTCATACTAAACGTATTTAGCCTTTCATTCTAGAGAGAGATGCATTAGACTTTGCCTTAGGGTCCATTCTATCCCAACATGGAGATGATGGACACCTACACTCAGTTACATTTCACTCAAGGAAATTCTTTCCTCTAGAGATTAGTTATGAAATCCATGATAAAAAGAACTTCTTGCAATAATGGATGCATTTGATATATATCATCACCATCTAGGAGCAGCCCATAAAGTTACTATGTATAAAGATCATAAGAATTTTGAGTATTTTATGACCAACCACATCCTCAATAGAAGACAATCTCAATGGAGTAATGCTTTATATGGTCTTGACTTTTCAATTACATATCGTCCAAAATGTTATCAATGTCAATCAGATGCCTGGTCAAGAAGATCTTAGCTCACACCAAACAAAGACAAAGAGGCCTTTGATCAGCTCCAATTATTAGCTATCTCTACCACATGATGAATTGTTTTGTAACATCAAGTAGAAAATTTGAGAAGGAAAAGTTCAAGAAGTAGACGAGTTCCAGGAAAAGGATGGATTACTATTCTATAAGAACCTATTGCATGTCCTTCTAGAAAATCAAAGGATCAAATTACTTCAACTTCATGAAAACCTTCCAACAAGACATTTTGGAGTGAATAAGAGATAGAAATCATATCAAAGGATGTTTGGTGGCCTCAAATGTGGAAGGAGATCAAATACTATATCCGCACCTATGACAGATCTAAGGTACCATGATGTAAACCTCATGGGTTGTTGGAAACTTTAACTATTCTAGATAGGCCATGGCTTCATTATTTATGGATTTTATCATAGATCTAGCAAAGTTGGATAAGTAGGATGCCATTCTTTTTATCATGGATATATTTACAAAGGCGGGAGACTTCATTCCAACTACCAAGGCAATCACAAGTGCAGCTAGTGCTAGACTTTTTCTTATATACATATTTAGGCTTAGTGGATTTCTTAATGATATTATCAATGATCAAGGTCCTCCACTCATCTCTAACTTTTGGAATAGTTTTTTCAAGCTCCTTAGTGTTCAAGTTAACTTGTCTATGGTCAATCATCCATAGAGTGATGGACAAATAGAACCTGTGGATCAAGTCCTAGAACAGTATCTCTATTGCACCATCAACTATCATCAAAATGATTGGTTTGATCTTTTACCCTTTGTAGAGCTTGCCTATAACAATAGTGTTTGTACATCTACCAAGCACACTCCCTTCTTTGCAAATCATGGATAACACCCAAGGATTGATATTCAACCATCAAATCATGTCACGAACCTAGCTGCTAGCAGAGCTGATGTCGTGAACAAAGGAAACCATCCTAAACCTCAAATTCCATTCAAATTTTTATATCTCATGATTGTTTTAGATTTTGGAGAAACTAATGCTTCCATTGCATCGGCCACATCCCAAAACCCTAACATGAACTATCTATTTGTCTAATTTTGATACTAATTGAACATTTTGAATTGATGACATCATTGATGAAATCATCAATTCATAACGGCGATTGATGAATAGGTGTTCTTTCTATTAATTAAAGTGTGGAAGAGTTGGTACTACCAAACTTCCTTTTAGCAAAAAAAATTCATAATGGCCATTCATAAACCACCCTTGAAAACCTACATAAGGAGGGTTGGGCCACATATATACATAGTCTTGCCAATGCGAGTCTTCGGAGCTCAAGGAGTCATGATATCCAACTAAGTACTTTCCAAGTTCCAGTTCAAGTTCTACTCATGTGCTCTTTTCAAGTCTTGTCTAGTCTTGTATCTTGGACATTCTGACATCCAATTGTAATCTTGTAGTACGAGATCCTTTCTAATTATTTACTTGTATCTAGTTTGTCTCCGTGAAGGGATAATCCAAATTTCTTGTTTCATACCTAAAGTCCTAGGCTGTGGGATCTCTTGTATCATCCCTAGTTGAGTGTTCCTCACCCATCAGTCCTACATTGTGGGACATCTTGTGTGGGTTATATATTATTGTATTATTTCTCCATGTGGGTGATTTTGTAATCATAAGTATTATTCCGAAATCTTTTCTAATCTAGTCTAAGGGAAGAATCTAGTGCTCCCCTGAGAGTATGTATCTCACTCAAAAGAGGAATATCAAGGACATGCTAGTCAAGTTCAAAATGTATAATGTTAAGGTTCTAGGTACACCTATGGAGGTAATTTCAAAGCTAGGTGCTCCTAAAGGTGAGCTAATTGAAGATGTAACAAGCTATCAAAGCTTGCTTGTTAGTTTGAGTTATGCAAAACTTACTATGGTAGACATTTACTATAGTGTAAGTGTTCTTAGACAATTCATGCATAATCCTAGAAAGCCATACATGGAAGTAGATAAAAGGGTTCTCAAGTATCTAAAAGGAACCATGAATGAAGGTTTATTTTATCCATATAACTTTGATGTATATATAAAGTTATTCTTTGATGCAGATTGGGCAAAACCAAAAAATGGTAGAAGAATTACTTCATGTTATCTTACATTTGCAAGTACAAAACTCATATCATGGTCATCCAAGAAGAATTTCACTATTGTTTTTTCATGTGCTGAAGCTCAATATAGAGATTTTTGGCAAATCCAGCTCACATATCCATGTGGATCAATACATTATAGTCTGATTTCGATGTGACATCTTCCACTCCTCATAGCTTTGGGCACAACATAATCTCCTGATGATCTACAGAAAATCCAACTTATCATACTAGGAAAAAACACATTGATGTCGATTATCATATGTTAGGGAAGAAATCAAAAGCAAGAAAATTTACCTCTCATATGTATCCACTCAAGAACAATGTGTAAACATCATGACCAAATCATTGGATGGAGTGATGCTAAAAAAATTCAAATCTATGATTGGGCTTCACGAAATATCAATGGATTGAAGACTTGAGTATCTTCAACTTGAGAGGGAGCCCTTGATGGATGAAGCAAGCGTAATTGTTTTTTTTATTCCTTAAAAACTCCCATGATATTGGAGGCATACTCTTATACATATGATTGTATACATTTAATGAATTCTTAGGCCAATGTGTGATGTTGCCTTGGTCAAAATTAAAGAGGATATTGGAAGATAATTTCATCATAATATTGAGAGACAAATTCCATGAGAATATTTCAATTAAAATTCAAAATAACTCCTAAAAGTATGGATCACTAGATCCAACCAATACTCATGTGTGAAAAGTGTACTCATGCACTCAGATTTAAGTCGTGAGTATCATGGTTGATCATCACACCCTTTTGAATGGTACATGTACTTGCCTCAAACCTTGTTGAGTTCTCCAACCTCTCTATGTGTCATATGTCAATTACTATTGCGTTTACAATAAATTTTTATAGCTACATTGTTCTCGATTTATTGCTATAGTACATGTATTGAGGTCTATCATTTTACTAAAGTCATTGCAAAGCATATATGATATCCTTGTCCAACCTACTGAATGGATTATAAAGGTAGTAGCGTTTAAAATATGCCTACAAATTTGTATTGTCTTTGGAATTTTAAATCTTGAGTTATCAACATATAAAGGTGACTATGCCTATGCAGCTTTTGCACTCTGAAAAGTTGGGATCACTCCCTTCAACTATTATGCATACTTGTCTTATTACTCTCTTCAACTATTATGCATACTTGTCTTATTACAACTCTTCTAAAATCATTAAACAAATTGGTATAGCTCATTCATCACTTCATTTGAAAGTGTGTAAAAGCACTCAGTCAATTCTAACTAGGCTCTAAGGTCTGACTAAAACTCTCAGTCCCTTCTTCCATAAAAAGAAGGTTTTCTCAAGCTAATGAGCACATGAAAGTTATCTTTTTTGCATAAGATTCTTCAAATGACTATGGTAATATAACTGCATATATTTAAAGCTTAAAGAGTCCATTAAAGGTCTATGGGCTTAGTTTGGCTTTTCTAGAGCAAGTTTTTCTCCAAAACCATCTTATATCTGTACATTAGCCATCAATCCTCACATTTTTTGATGATGGCTAATCTGTTTCAACCAAAAAATCCATGAAGGAAGTTACAAACTTCCTTGCTTCCTACACAATCAAATAGATGTTCACTAATAGGGAGTGGATAATTATCTCTTATGGTGGTGGCATTAACTTTCATCACATTAATAACACACAGAATTTATAATTCTGTTTGGCACAACCACAATGGGGGATACCTATTTGGTATGCTTATTTTCATAGATAAATTTGGATTCAATGATTGTATGAATCTCCTCTATTATCTTAGCTGCATACATGTCATAATATGTGTATGGCTTTTGTTTCATGTGCATGGCATCTAAAGTCATGGGGATCCTATGTGAACAAATGTTTAGATCCACTCCTTTCAATTCTTTATGTGTCCATGTGAAAACATCTTGATATTCTCATAAAAGTTCTATCAACTGTGTATCTTCCTCACTACTTATGTTGATCCCTATGTATGTGCTTTGTTCCTCATTATCTTCCATGTTTACTTCTTTTTTCTTGTCCATTTGCTTATTGTCATAGGGTTCCCCAATGAGAGCCTCTCGTTTTGACATTCTCACCATGATTTCTCTATCCCCAATCTTGTAGTTTTTAAAGTTTGTTGGAACTTTGAACAACGACTCCTCTTCTTCTATTGATGGGCTCTTTTTACGTTTCTTTTCCTTTCTTTCAAACTCAACTTGAGTGGTTAGCAATACATCCTTCTTACACTCGTTTGGCTTGTGGGCTTAGCATCTACTAAGTACAAGTATTCTTCCTTTGAATCATAGAAAGGATCCATTATGATAGATTCTATATTCTCATCATCCTCTTCCTTAGGTATCATCATATTAGAGTCACATTCCTCCACTATTGTCTCTCACATGAATATTTTCCTCATCACAATGAGGGGTCCATTGTTCTTCATTCACAACATTGTCCATCGTTGCTAAGACTTCTTCCTAACCATGAAGTTCAAACTCCTCATCTTATACTGATCTAGATTTCTTGAATGCTCCTATGTTTCTAGCTTCTAATTGTTTCCTCTCCTCTTCAACAACCTTGCACATCCATAAGTGGGTGTCCTCGTGCATCCATAAAGGACATAAACCTATAGAAGGTATTAATTCCATGTCGGCTTGAGCCTTGTGGATGGAATTCCAATGTAAGGGTGGGGCATATTTATGGGTGCAATCTTTAAGGTTAACCTTGGTAGATACCCCTAGGTGTTATAATTACAAAGAATTGGTTCCCCAACCTTGCACTACCTACACTTTTCTCATCAAGTATCTACCTAAGATCATTTTGTATAGATGGTTTTCCCAATCTGAAAAATGGAAGAAGTTTCAAACTCTACACCACATGTGGTGAGAGTAGTTTGTTTTAGAAATCCTAATGTCTTTTTTAAATGTCCCTCTACCATATAAAGTTTCATTCTTATGGGTTTCAAAGCTGGTTTGTCCAAATGTTTCCATTGCAACGTGATTGCAATGGCAACTCCTTCTCCAAAATGTACGATCTCCATGGTCATAAACCCTTGATATGTGATAGGAAGATAGATGTTTCCTTTCGCTCCTTCAATCATGTCTCATATCTCATCTATGGGGATCTTAGGGGCTTTGCTTTTGGATTCTACCTTCAAGTGAGAACTAGCAATGTTGGGCACTTGTGTTTTCTAGGTGTTTCCATGACTCTCTCTTTACTAATAAGCACACTTCTAAAGTGAGCTTGGATTGCACTTTAGTGTTTCTCAGAGCCTCTTTGTTGTTAGATATAACTAAACCTTCGTTTGTTATTATTATCATAGGGGTGCTCATTTGAAAGGACTTTGATTGCCATGGGCGTATGAACTGCAACAATTCTTGTAAAGAATTGGATACAAATTCCATCCTTTGTTTGGATTGAATGCCGTTTTTCTCTTTGTATAAAGAGAGGTTGTCTTGAGGGAGTGGATCTTGTAGACCATTGATCTCTTGAATGGGTGGGGAAGTAATTTGTTCCATAGCCTACTTTTCTTCTTGGATTTCTCTCAAGAATTCCTGAGAATACTTGTTCATGAAAGGAGGGATCTCACACTTTGTTGAGTTAGGAACATATGAATTTCTTTGTATAAACTCTCCTTTTTCATTTTGAATACATTGAGCCTTTTGGCCAGTAGAGTCCTCAAGATTGGATGCCATTTGCTAATTATTTTAACAATTCTTAGAAGTGCAACTCTACTTTGACTTGGTTGCTCTAGTTAAATAATTGGCTAGCCTTAAAACATGGTGTGAGTTAGTTCAACCATCTTGATGCACAATTTTGTCCTCTCTACCTCTAGATCCACTTGAGAGCTCTTGTCTATTTTTGTTGTGTTTGGTCCTTCTCTAAGTCGTGTCTGATATGCTTTGAACATCATGTCCAAGTTTTCTAGGATGGGATCTACGAGTACTAAACAAAGGTTAAGTACATTGGGATTTGTTGGCATATGAGATGTCAGTTTAGCGATTTTCCTTTATAAAGGCTACCTTCTACTAGCTTGTTGGACCACAACCTTTTGACCCTTTCTCTAGACTATCTATAGGTTTTGGTTTTCTTTTATTAGGCTCTCTACGCTTACTAGTTTTTTACCTACTCTCTTGATCTTGTTGCTTGGCTTGCTAGAAAGTTTGTGCTCTAGTTACTGCCTCGATGGGAATAAACTTGGGTGGGGTTCCACTTGTGTTTTGTACTATGTCTATCACTTTGAATAGGGTAATCTTTTAGGAATTGGTGGGGTTCTTAGGGTAATTATGTATAATATGTTTCTAACCACACTTAATACTAAATGCTTAAAATTTTAGATAGTGTGATTGTCCTTGAGATAGGGGATGTGGACATTCATGTATGAAGTGGTCTCCTTGGCATCTATAATACAGTCCTCTAGGATCCTTTGGTTGCACTTGTCTCATTTGGGGCCTACGTTTGGGACTAGCATACATGAAATTCATGTAATCCAGTTCCCAAATATGTTCATATGATAGGGTGTCATATTGATAAGCCTCATAATGTTTTTGACACTCCATGTAATATGTGTAGACATTCTCACCATGCAAAGAATAAAAAATTTTCATGCTTGGATCATTCTCTTTGATCAAAGGAGAAATTGGTACTAAATACCTTTCTAGGTTTTCTTCTACTGCATGATGCTTGACTAAGATTACGTTGCAATGGGATGGGGGTTGCTGAAGTAATGTCTATGGCCTATGCTGACATTGATATTGTTCTTGATAGTTTTGATGTGGTGTGTGGTAGGGTTGTTATTTATACAGGTTTCGATACATATAAGGTTATTGATATGGTTGCTGATAGGTTTGTGAGATTTCTTGCTTATTAGAGGGACGATCTTGTGCCACATGGTTCGTGTACTTTCTTTCTATTCTGGAATAGTATGAATCTAGGAACTCCAATCGAGTTTTGCATGGTAAAGCATTTTCCATATGGTCACCACTACATGTATAGCCACCCTTATAGCAGTCATGTTTTGAGTTCTACCATATTCATTTAATCCTATATAGTATTTTGCAACATCATTTCCGAAACTCTATGTGAAAATAGATAACATCTGAGTACAAATCTCCTTGATAATACCTTCTCTTTATGGAAAAAGATACTCAATGTTTTACTTAGAGCACATATCTTGGTGGCAATTGACATGAGACCTTTTGTGCACTTTCAAATGAAGTTTTAAGCAAGCTATACCGATTTCACAAACCTAGCACAACTACACTTAGATTAATGTGCATAAGAAGTTAGGGGAGTAATCTTGACTTTTCACAAAGAAGATGGTACACAAACTCCATCACATAGATGTATTCATAACGCTATATCTATGAATACAATGGTTATGAAAATTCATAAAAATGCTTAAGAGAGTCCTTGATTAGTCTTCTAAAGCATGGATAGGATAATGAGTACTCACACTTAGAGAAATGATGCATTGATATTGATAGCAAGACTTGAAGGGAGATGGAGATTAAGGACAATGTTCTGCAATGTACATGAACAACAAGAAGAAAGGAGATAAAGGTAAAGCAAAGGATGAAGAGGAGTCGAGTTATCAAGTTTATTATGCAAGAGGTAGAAGCATTTGTAGAAGAAGAGCAAGAGGTTTTGGAAGAGGAAGAGGTAATCAGAATAATAATAAGAAGGCTTGCTAGATCTGTGGATTGACTAATCATTTGGCTCATGATTGTTGGCATAATCAACAAGGATCAAATCAAAATCATAATAACAATAGTAGAGGTAGAGGTGGAAGATATCAAAGTTATTCTTAGAGAGGTAGACAAAATCAAAGAGGAAGCTATGGTAGAGGTGGAGGAAGAAGTTGGGGACAGAATCAATCCTACAACACCACCTACTACAATTATGCAAATGACACATAGAATGAAAGTCATACATCATTGAAATTCAATCAACATATCAGATAAAGAAGATCTAAAGGTATTTTACATTAAATATGGATGTTTTAATCATTTTTCAAGAAATATAGAATTGATGTGAAAATTGAAAAAAGGCATTTCTACTCATACAGTTCAAATGGGTGACAATACAAAACATAGTGTACATTCAATTGGAAAAGTGAAATGCAAGAGTGGAGTAGATTTGTTAACGAATTTTTTGTATGTTCCCACAATACCTAAAAACTTAATTAGTGTGGGACAGATAGTTGCAAACCTTTTCAAGTCAAGTTTACAAATGAAGAAGTATTTGTTGAAGATCCAAAGAATGGATATAATGAGATTGTTTGTGGTAGGAAAGAAGATAGACTCTTTACTTTAAGAGTGCAAGGGAACATTGTTCAAGCTTTGCTCACACATGGTGAAGGAGTGATTACAAAACTTGATCTTTAGCATAAGAGGTTAGGTCATTTCAATGAAAGAGGAATTAAAGTTGTGGTTGCAAATTAGTCTGTACTAGGATTACCAAATGTGCAGAGTCAACATATGATTTATAAATGTGAAGCATCTTAGATGGGAAAAGCACACATGTTACCATTTTAGAAGAAAGGATTCAAACATGATGGAGTACTAGAGCTCATTCATACAGATGTATGGGGACCAACAAAAGAAGGATCTATCAGTGGTTCAAGGTATTATGTTCTTTTCATTGATGATGCTACAAGATTGATAACTCTATGTTATGAGGATCTTGCTGATGCGCACACAGAGGTTACAGATGCTAAAAACACATAGAAAAATAGACACTCTAGGACATGAGACAGAATGTAGTATTGGGTGGTATCTCCCCCATGCACTTTGTTTCAACAGTCCCCAGAGTGCATGTATTTATAGGTTTTTTTTCATTAAGTTGAATATAGTGGTTACATGAGAGCGGCTTTTAATATAAAAATTTGCGATCTATAGCGATCCTTATCTTAACTGCTACTTTTACTAACTTTTCTAAAAATTGAATTTATCTAAAAATAGAATACTTCTATTTTTTTCTAAAAATAGAATACTTCTAAAAATAGAAATATTTCTATATGTTTCTAAAAATAGACTATTTCTAAAAATAGATAATTTCTAAAAAAAAGTATTTCTAAAAATAAATCGATTTCTAAAAATAGAACTATTTCTAAAAATAGAAGTATTTCTAAAAATTGACTACTTCTAGAAATAGACTATTTCTAAAAATAGAATCCTCTATGCGAGTTTATTTACAAACTATATAAATTATAAATCGAATAATTGATTTCTACCCTTTCATGCCCTCATGAACCTTCAGCTGCTATATCAAAAACACCAAAACACATTAATATATTAATAAATTAATACTCCATTAATTCCTTGTTCAACACATTCCATAGTTCATAACATGCCCCTCAGTTGAAAAAGCAACTCACTTGAGTTGATAAAATATAATGAACATGGATGGCCAGTCATATGTTCAATCATTGAATGAAAATAAGCATGTTCCATGTAAAAATACATGCATGGAAATGTTCATGGAGGCATTACATTAATGTGCATGAGTATGATATTTAGAAATTAAGTGATCATAATGGGGTGTTAAATATAAGAAAAGAGAACTAGAGTGACAATACAAAGAGATGGTGTAGTGGTAAAACACTTCCCTTGTGTGAGTGATATTGTGGGTTCAAATCTTGCCTCCTTGGTGAATATAAAACTCTTTATTGCCACTCACAAATTAAAATTGGTTCATGTGTAGCCAACGATCGCCAAATGAGCCATGGGTGCCAAAGTAATGCTTGATTTATGCCTAAGTTCTATGCCTTAGTCGATGCCTTGGAGTAAGCCGACGGAGTAAACAGAGGTTATGGTTTTAGAACTAGAACTGAAACTAAAAAAAATAGAAACACAAATTGAAAATAGAAACGAAAACA
>MU260244.1:35000-40000 GCA_020310875.1 Ceratopteris richardii | reverse complement strand
TCTATCTATCTATCTATCTATCTATCTATCTGATGGAGTGTGTTAATCTCCAAAAGAATAACCTATTCTTGAAATTAGAGCACCTCTATATCAAGAATAAGTCTAGACTCCTCTTAATTTAGAGAACAATCACTTACTTATCAAGAAATTGACTATTCTGAAAAAAATCAAATTCTCAGAAAAGTCTGCTGCAGATTAATCTCTTATTGACTAACCATTCCTGTAAAGTTTTTGATAAAACTTTGTAGGATGTGTCGCCTTAAGATTGCGCACCTTCTCCAACTTAAATCTCCTCAAATGATTGAGTATACTTTGAGAAATGACTCAAACACTTTACCTATGTGTGAAACTGCTTCTGTGCAGTAGCGACTTTGACACTTGTAACTTCTTAGCTATAGTTCTCCTAATGTTGAACCCGTTTGGTCAAATGCTTTTAGTTGTAGATAGCTTATCTCTCAACTTAGATTTTGAGCTATGGTTTGTGTAAAACTTTACACTTTGCACTGAGCACTGTCCATTTCTCTGAACTCAAAATCTGTGCCTGTTTCAGAAGATTGTGAACATTCTTTACATATGAATGTTCCTACTTACAATTCTCTTAGCCTATTCACAATTAGACTTTCAAACTCTAGCCATAGATTGATTAACTATGGACTTAGACATCTCCGGACTACAACTTAATGAGAGAGAGACTTCAACTAACTTTTCATGTGTCTAATGACACTTACAACTCCTCATTTCTCTATTCCTATGTTCTCACATAGTCTCTCCTCGTCTCCTCTCATCGTCCCGACATTTTTTTATAGTATTTATAGGCAAATATGTACAGACTTATGACTAATAAAAAGTATAAGTGACTTATGTCTTAACTAATGTACATATGTGTACATTTCTTTCAACCTGTGAATGTAACCATCTTCTAAGCTTCAAAACTTGATCTTATCTCCATCCTTTTTCTTTCAAAACTTCAATTGGTGATTGGTCTGCACCAAGAGCTCCCCCTCAATCATCAATTGAGGTTTCTCTTATCTTCTTTATACCTGCCATGTCTTTGAACTTCTGTAACTTTGGTCCATCCAAGCTTTTTGTAAGCATATCAGCTATCTGATCTTTTGTTGAAGTATGTATAACTTCAATCTCTTTATCCATCACCTTCTCTCTTAGAAAGTCATACTGTATCTCAATGTGTTTGGTCCTGGCATGAAAAACAGGATTAGCAGCTAGATATAATGAACTCATGTTATCTCCATAAATGATCGGTATGCTTTGTATAGTGTCAAAACTCTTCATGAGAGTCTTAAGCCATATCACTTCCTTTGCAGCTTCAACCATGCCTTTGTACTCTGCTTCTGTAGATGACAAAGCAACTGTATGTTGCTTCTTTGAGCACCAAGAGATTAACTTATCTCCCACATAACACATGTACCCATAGGTTGACCTTCTATCATCTGGATTACCTGCCCAATCTGCATCACTATATACTTTGATATTTGTATCTGATGTAAAACCATAATACAAACCCTCTTTGAGTGTACCCTTAATGTACCTCAACACTCTTTGACCTGCAATCCATGTTCTTTCCTAGGACAATGCATGAATTGAGACAACATCCCAACTCCATATGATAAATCAGGCCTAGTTAATGTAGCATAGATAAGACTACCAACCAAACTCTGATATTGTTTCATGTCCTTGAACTCTTCACCTCCAAATCTGCTTAATTTGTGATTCACCTCCATTGGAGTAGGTGCTATTCTGCAATCATTCATTTTAAACTTGGTTAACAAATTCTTCAAATACCTTTCTTGAGTCACATACACTCCATGTTGAGTGTATGAAATCTCCATGCCCAAGAAGTATGAAAAATCTCCCAAATCACTGATTTTGAACTCTTTCTCCATTTGCTTCTTTAGGCTTTGTATGCCTTTCTCATTTGTACCTGTAAGAATTATATCATCAACATATATACATATGTAAATGAACCCATCATCACTTGCTTTAACAAGCAAGCTACTATCTGCTTTAGATACTTGAAATCCAAGTTCCTTTAAGAACTTTACAAGCCTAAAATTCCATGCCCTTGGGGCCTGCTTCAAGCCATATAAAGCTCTCTTGAGCTTACACACATGATCTCGATATCTTTCATCTCTAAATCCTTGAGGTTGCTCCATGAAAACATCATCTGAAATATAACCATTCAAAAAAGCATTCTTCACATCTAATTGACACAATTTCCAACCTTTACATGCAGCAATTGCTATAAGTGTTTTGATGGTTGTCATCTTTGCCACAGGACTATAAGTCTCATCATAGTCAATACCATATGTCTGAGCAAACCCTTTTACAACAAGTCTAGCTTTGTACCTAGACACACTTCCATCTGCAAATCTCTTTGTCTTATAAACCCACTTGCATCCAATGATCTTCTGGCTATTTGGTTTTGGAACCAAATCCCATGTTTGATTTTTCATCAATGCATCATATTCTTCCTGCATAGCTTTTTCCCAAATTTCTTTACCTTTTGCCTCTTCATATGTAGAAGGGTCTTCATCTGCTTTAAACATGTAAGCATAATCCTTAGTAGTCAAGAATGAAGTATCATAGCTATACCTTGTAGGTTGCCATTTGTGCCTTGTAGACCTCCTAAGTTCTCCACTTCTTGAGGTTTCTGGTTCTTCACATTCAGGATCAAATCTTAGTATCTCTTCAACTTCAACCTGCACTTCATTATTCTCTTGTTCATCAAATATCTGAACCCTTGATTTACCTTTCCTTTGACTCACAATTTCTTCATCATCTGTATTAATATTGATAGTACCTGCATACCAAGTACCTTGCTCATCAAATGTAACATCCTTAGACACAAGGAAATGTTTTGTGGATGGATTCCACAACCTGTATCCCATCTGCTTATCATCATAACCAATAAACACACATTTTTCAGCTTTAGGTTCCAATTTATGCCTTAATTGTGATGGCACATATGCATAGGCCAAACATCCAAATGCTTTGCAATGGTCTAATGTAGGTCTCTTACCCCACCATGCCTCATATGGTGTCATACCCTGCAAGGCTTTACAAGGTAGCCTATTGACCAAATAAGTAGCTGTATTTACAGCCTCAGCCCACAGGTAATTTGGGCAATTTTTCTCCTTCATCATGGATCTTGCAAACTCAACAAGAGTTCTATTCCTCCTTTCTGCTACACCATTTTGTTGAGGAGAGTACCTGCAAGTAACTTCCCTTTTTATACCTGCATTCCACAAGTAATCACTGAACTCATTAGAGAAATACTCTTCCCCTCCATCAGACCTTAGTCTCTTCAATTTATGTCCTGTAATTCTCTCTACATACACATGATAATGTTTGAATGTATTGAATACCTCTGACTTATCTTTGATCACATAGATAGTGACCCATCTGGTAGCATCATCAACATAAACCACATAATACCTTGAACCATTAATACTGAAATCCTTTGATGGTCCCCACACATCTGTGTGTACCAACTCAAGTTTCTCTGAATATATAAACCCATGCTTAGAATAGGATTGTTGAAGAGCCTTACCTAATTGACATGCCTCACATCTGTATGTCATATGTTGACCTGCAACATTAGGCAATCCAAGCACTGAACCATTATTAATCATATCTTTAATACCTCTTTCATTGAAATGTCCAAGCCTCTTGTGCCAAAGATCTAACTCAGAGATCTTATGTCCTCCATAAGTGAACAAGGCATGACCAACATTACCTTGAATCTTCAATGTGAACAATCTTCCTTCTTTCTTCCTTGAAACAATTTGTTTATACCCATTGCTAGGGTCTTCCACAAACACTCCTTCATTAGTGAACCTCACTTCATAACCTTTTTCCACAATTTGTCCTACACTTATCAAATTCTTAGGAATTGTAGGAACATACAAGACCTTACTCAATAAGGTGCTACCATCCTTGGCCTTCACTGATCCAATTGACTTCACATTATGCTTTGTATTGTCACCTGTTTGAACAACATGATTAGATACCTTATTCTCCAAATCAGTCATCAAGGCTATGTTACCACTCAGGTGATTGCTACACCCTGAGTCAATATAGAAGACTCTTTGATCTTCACTCTGCCTTTCACAAGTTGCATTCATTATCAATGTTGAATCTTCCTTCTGATCTAAAGCATAATTGTAGTAGGTATTGTTATATGTTGACTTTGGAATCCTCTACCTGCATTTCTTCCAAAGTAACCCCTACTACCTCTACCTCTAAAATTACCTCTTTGATTTTTGCCACCTCTTCCTCTTGAATTATAGTTCTGATTATATCCACCATTACTCTGGGTGTTATGCCAACAATCATTAGCTAAATGATTTGTCTTACCACAAATCCAGCAAGCTTTGGCTCCATCTTTGTTACTCCTACCTCTTCCTCTACCTTTGCCACCTCCTCTTCCTCTTAGGAAGTTGGCTTGACTAGTTGTGCCTTCTTCTTCATTTGCTTGTTGCTTTCCTTTGTTAGATTTCTTCTTGTCTTTAGAGTACATTGCATGACCTGCACTGTTGTCAACATCTCCTTTGATATCATTCTCAAAAGTTAGCATATGTCCTAACAACTGATTCAAATCAGGAGTGAAATGATCCAATGAAAGTTCTGTAGACAAAATAAAAGGCTTCCACTTCTCATCACCTCTTAGTCCTGTGAGAATTTGCCTTACCAATTTATCCTCTTCAATGTGTTCATCCACTGCTCCTAATGCATCTGCAATGTCCTTCATTTTTGTCACATAATCAGATATTGATTGTGAAGCCTTTTTCTTGAAAGTAGTAAACTCTACCCATAAGGATGCCTTTCTTGACTTTGTAGTGTTTTGGAAATGCTCCTCCAAAGCATTCCATATTTCACTTGCACTTTCAAGACCTCTAATGTGAGGTAGCAAGTAGTCATTGACTGCCATATAAATAATACTCCTAGCTTGAGCATCTCTTTTCATCCAATTCTTCAAATCT
>MU260244.1:25000-30000 GCA_020310875.1 Ceratopteris richardii | reverse complement strand
GTGCTATAGAAATCGATTACAACAGAGCAAAAGAAGAAAATGTTACATGCATTCAATTCGGGATTTGAACCCGTGTCCTCTTGGATCTTGGGCTTCTCCCTCAGCTAAGGAACCAAGCTGACATCGTGACCACGCTGGTGTCTAAAGACTTATTCTTATCTGAAATTGGTGCTGTGTCCACAACTTATAACAACAAATAAAAAGGGCGGAATCAAAGCCTGAATCGGATGGAGAAACCCCGGACGTCTTCACCACTATAGTAAATACATTTGGTGTTACTAGGCTCTCTGCATATTTATTTATTGTTCGGTTTCTATCTCTGCCCTGCTAATCCCGAGCCAAGTTTACTTGGATTATGGCTTCTTCTTGAGCTATTGATATTCGCAACCAAGCCCAAGATCGTATCTGAGGTGATCAAAACTGAAGATATCCCAAGTCTTAGAGAATATCGGAAGAGGAGTTGTGGAGCAAAGATCCGGAGGCCTAACTTTGTCATTATTCTAGCACTCACAAGGGAGATAGATCAAAGGTTTGGGCCCTTGATCTCCAACCATGAAGTAGGATGCTTCTTTTCAAGGATCAATGGAAGGACGTAACTAATTGGAAGCTAAGTATTTTCTGGTTTCTACTTGGCCTTAATGCTTGAATTATCTTGTTTTCATTATTCTACACTTAATCTGTGATGCAATCAATTAAGTCTAGATTAGGATAATGAAAAAATCCACTTCTCATTCCAAGCATTAATTTGCATTAAGAAAAGACCTGTTTTAATAAAGGATCCTTGTGCATCAAAGAATGTATTTTAGTAGTTTGATTCTAGATTTCCTTTCCATTGAGTAAGCTTTTTATTGCACCATAAGGATATGTTTTTATATCATAGTGCATTAGGACAAAGGAAAGGATATACATGCATCAAGATTGCATGATATACATTCTTAGTACAAGGAAAATTCATGCATTAAGCTTATGCACGATTGTTGCATTATTTTTTGGGCATGCAAAGAACATGCATGCATACGCATGTGAGCATATGGATTTGCATGTAGGCACATGCATTTGCATGAAAGAACGGGATGTTGTTCGCAAGTAGATATGAAAATGTACTCTCTTAGTATTTAGCTTACTTTATAAAGCTCACAGCTTGAATCATGTTTTGCATCTCTGGTAATGATGCAAAGGGCCATGAAACACATGGAAACTTTGAAAGCACTTTTCTATTTAGAAGAGTTCGAATGTTCTAAGAAGTTTCTTTGATGTTTCAAGATTTGTATCTTACGATGAAACCTTGGTAAGTGACTTTTAGGAATTGAGATATTTCCTAAAAGAGAAACACTAAAATGAAATAGTCAAGTCCTCTATTCCACACGTAAGATCATTCTCCTACCATGTTCAAGATGAATTTATTTTAGGGAAGGTACACGTTCCAAGTAGAGGATCTTAGTTGATTCATGAACTCTTCCCAAAATACACATAAATTCATAATATATGATAGGACCAAGGAATGATAAAAGGTTTATAAAGAGATAAGAACAAAGCATCTACTGGTTATGGATGTTTTGACAAAAGATGAAGAAAGAAAAACATCTTTAGGATATAGATATTTTGTCAAAAAAATAAAGTATGCTTGGTTTTATTTAAGCTAATTCGAGCTTAAAGAAGAAACCCAAGTCAAATTAATCTTTGGGAATGAAGATATTTCCTAAAAGATCTATCAAAGTAATATTTAGGAATTAAGATCCTTCCTAAAAGTTAAATCAATAAAGGAAATAGCCTAGTTAACTATTTCATTAGTTAAAAAGGAATATCTTTTGGACAAGCAATAAAGCCTTAAGTCTTGTTCTTGTTCAATAGTCAATATTTCTTTTAGAAAGAAGATTGCAGTAAATCTAAGGATTCTAAGATGAATCATTAGACTAGAAAAGCAAAAGATTCCAAGATGAATCATTGGCTTAGTATTACTGATTCCTTGACAGGAATCTAAAGATCTTGAAAGAAAAATCTCCCTAGATGTGACACTAGAATCTTTCAAGTCAGTTTAATAACAAGTAGTTCCCAGTAGTTTCCAAAACCTTTGGTATGGTTACTTAAGTCCAAATAGTGATATAACCCAAAGGTATATCAAAGATTCTTAGCTTTGGAATCTGAGAGGCATCAGTGTATGCTTGGACTTAGTCGAAGAAAGATCTCTAAAAATCCGGAGGGTAAGCAAAAGTGTTTTTGTTAGTTCAAGAGATCTTAAAGATAAAGACTAAGTCTTTATTCTAGTCGCAAGATCAACTAGATTTGATCAAGCTTTGCCATGATTATCCAAGAACATGCGATTGGAACTACTTTATAGATTGCCCAAGTATTGGCAATAAAATTCTTTTTGGGATTTATTCACTCAAGTTCCATTTGTCCAATGGAAAATTGTGAAAAGAGTAAGTTGTTCCAAGTCTGAACAGGGTGAAGAAATTCCAAGAATGTAGTCTGCAACCATGTCGATGGTACTTAAGTTTGTGGAAGGTAAAACATAAGTGTTTGCCTATCCTTAAAGGGATTTTGGTACAAATCCAGAGAGCATGAGCCAATGTTTAGACTTAAGCAGTAGAGAGATTCCTGTAAAAGTCTCGGGCGAGATAGGTACCTAAAGCATCAGTAAGAAAGGAATCTAAAGACAATAAGTTAAAAGCTCTTGTCACTACAAATTGGTCCAGAATAAACCAAGTGAACTTGACTTTGTAAAATTTCAAGTACTTGGAATTTGAAATTGGCTTTCATTTGAAAACCCTAGCAAAGAAGGATGGATGTTCCATCAAAAGGTTTTTCAAGTTCCCCAAGAAAAGCACAAGATCGTGAAACGATCATGTAACGGGATCAAAAACCTAAAAATTCAAGTTAGAGATAATGCCTGAAACTTCAAAATTCTCATAAAGAATTAAAGAAAGAAGGTACTCTATCAAGATATATTTAGACTTTAGGGTAAAATTCACTCACATGTCAATATAAGTATAAAGTAGGGTGGTATGGGACACCAGATTTTATACTCAGATTCATGTAGGAAAGATGGTATGGGACATCGGACCATGAGTTGATGATTATCTTTTAGTCCTAGTTTGGATCTTGAAGTTAGGTTTGATCCTCAAGTAAATTAAAACCTCAAAGGAGGAGTTTAATTCAAGAAGGATGAAAGTAGTATCTCAAGATACTTCAAGATAACTTCAAGATCAAGGAAATTGAAGATATGAAGTAAGTAACTTCTAAGATCTTCTCAGAACACTTCAATTTTAAGTGTAATCAGTCAAAAATATTATATAAATTTCTGGAAGAAGTTGGACTTTGATTTTGAGTTGATCTTTTCAACCAAGGATTTGATTGACTAAGTCAAGCATCAAGTTTCTAGTGTAACTTTGTAAATTCACTCTTTTGACTGAAAGAAATGCACAAGAATTGCATTCCTAGTAAGGAGTCAGAGAGATTGAATATGACCTAAACTTAGTCTCAAGTGAAGCATTATTTGAATACAAAACTCATCAACAGAACCTCAGTGGGTCGACACACTAATGTTGGTTACCACAATAGTATCTTGTGGTTGGATGATGTTTTTGAGTTGCTTTGAATCTTTTTGGGAATCCACTTTATTTCTCTTAAAGATAAAGAAAATTCTTCAATACATTGTCGAAACAAATCTTTGAGAAGTTAAAGTCCTGAGTCATCTAGACTTTGACTCATAGCAAGTATACGTATATTCGAAGTTTGAATTGGTTGAATAGAGTTTTAGTTCTTTCTTTTCGCTTTCCAAATCTTTTGGATTTGACTCGGATATAGAATCTGATTCTTTCCACAAAAGTTAAGGGTTAGTTGGATAGAACTAGGTAACTAAATTAAACATCCTAGATAGATGTTTTGTACTAGAGCCTTTTTCAAACATAAAAAATATCATAAGTTCAAGATTAACTCGTTCGTTTGGGTTTGCTTTGAGTTATAGCATAGATGATTTCCTAGAGTCTAGTATACTCTAGAATAGAGAAGTTAGGAATTGCTTAATAGATTGACAATTCCCAAGAAGTTTTAGCTCGTCTTTGAGGAAGTATCCTAATTTGGACAAATTTCATTGTGAATTTGTATTGGGCAAGTTATAGTATGGTTGACTCAAAGAAAATGGTAACTTTCTCTTACAATTTACATATGATTTTTTAACTCATTAGGACAAAGTAGTCCTGTAGTCGGGTGAAAAAATCAAGTAACTATTGGATCAAAGTAAACCATTGTACAAACATCTAAGTTAGATGTTTGAGACAACCAAACTTCAAGTTCTCCAAACTTCAAGTGAATCAAGAGTTCTCAACCTCTTGTGAGGTGTTGGCTTGTAGGGTATGCACACACCGTCAATTGTGCATGAGAACCCTCCCCAGACCATGAGAATAATCCTCTTTGTATATACTTGAGTGTCACATATGAACACTCCCATAAGGTACTTTTTAATATTTCCTTATACCATAGTGTAGAGGTCTCTTGAATATATCACCTTTTTGGCTCTCTTAGGACTTTCCCACATAAAAATCCCACGCATGGAGTTTCTTAGGATTTGGTTGTTACAAGACTTGATTTTGGAATATCCTAGAAGATATGTTAGTTACACAGAGATCCACTTTTTGACTTTTCAAAGAAGCACATGGGGAATAGAGCTTAGTCTACAAATAGAAGCTCATTTTTGTAAAGAAGGGAGCTTTTGGTCGACGTGCTCTCATGTAATATCTCTTATCAATGGAAGATGCTCTCATTTACTCCAAGAAGACTATTTACATTTACATGTATTGTGTCTTGTGAGTGTGTGAGAGTGGTGTGTGTGTGCCTATGCATGTCTCTCCTTTGTGTGAGTAGAGTAGTTGCATTCTCTTGTATTTTCCTCATGGAATAGGGTCCTTGACTCCCTATTCTCCTTGTTTTCAAGCATGTGGCAAAGCATGGGGCTGTTGCCAATGGCTTGAATATGTGGGAGATAGGGGTGGATGAGAGGA
>MU260243.1:285000-289368 GCA_020310875.1 Ceratopteris richardii | reverse complement strand
TATACATGTATATGTGTATATGTATTATGTGTGTATATTTGTATATGTGTAAATATTTGTATGCATGTGTAAAAACCCTAAAACCTTAATCCTAAAGACCTAGACCTAGAACATGTGTATGTGTGTATTCTTTTGTATATATGTGTACGTGAATATATATGTGTATGTGTGTGTATGCATATGTGTATCTATGTAAAAAACCTAAAACCCTAATCGTGAAGTCCTAGACCTAAAACATGTATATGTGTGTATGTGTGTATGCATGTGTATATATATGTGTATGTATATATGTATTATGTGTGTATGCATGTGTGTATATATGTAAAAGCCAAAAACCCTAATCTTAAAACCCTAACCCTAAAACATGCATATGTGTGTATGTATATGTCACATGTGTGTATGTGTGTATGCATGTGTGTGTGTATGCATGTGTGTATGTATATATGATGTGTGTGTATGTGTATGTGTATGTACGTGTGCATGTGTATATGTGTGCATGTGCGTATGTATTATGTGCATATATGTGTAAAAGTCAAAAACCCTAATCCTAAAACCCTAACCCTAAAACATGTCTCTCTCTCTCTCTCACTCTCTCTCTCTGTTTTTAGGTGCAGGACTGATTTTAGGTAAAGCCTCTGATTTTAGTGTTTCGAACCCCTGATTTAGGATTTGGCACTTGTATCCCATTGTATCCCAAGGCTGATTTTTAGGTTTCCTGCCTGCTGTGCAAACATCCACAACCACCTCTCTCTCTCTCTCTCTCTCTCTCTCTCTCTCTCTCTCTCTCTCTCTCTCTCTCTCTCTCTCTCTCTCTCTCTCTCTCTCTCTCTCTCTCTCTCTCTCTCTCTCTCTCTCTCTCTCTCCCTGTCTACAGCAACAACATGGAAGGCAGGAAAAGCTTTGCCTCTGCCCTCTTGCACCAGCCAGCCCCAGTCAACAAACCAACAGCATGGGAGTCTTACTTACTCCAAGAAGTGAAGAAACTCCAAGGACAAATGGCAGCAATGAAGCAGGAAATTAGTAAGAAAGATGAACAAATAGCCAGATTGCAACAAAAGCTTGATGAAACACAAGGAAATAGCCAGCAAACAGGAGCTGAATCAACAAATAAAGTCGACTTGGCAACACAATTATCCGAGGTAAAACTATCCAGCTCTACACATTTTTCAAAACAAGTAATGTCTGTGGTAAAGGAGCAGGAATTGGTGGACAGCAACAAGAAAGTTATCAGGATTGGAGGCCTCCCCCTAAGATGGGACAGGGAGGACATCGCACCCGAGTTAAAAGATGACTGCATCCTTGAAACAGAAGTACTAGAAGCACAACTAACCAAGGTGGTCCCCTTCATCAATCTAGGGTCTCCGGTCTTCATCACACCCAAAGGAACTCAGGCAAGGGTAAGCTATTTTGACATGTCAGATAAGATAGCTATCATGAAGCAAGCAAAGTCACTACAAGGTACTAAAGTATGGATAGTACCTTTAGCCCCTGCTCTATTTCTCTTCTTTGTTGAGGCCATGAGGGCCTTCTTGGCTGCACATGACACTCGGTTTCAAGGTATCCGGCTCTCAATTAGAGATGAGATGCTTTCGGATGCTAGTTTGTTGATGACAAAACTACTTACTTGCAGGGCAAGGAGGCTAACATGACTTTAAGAGGCACTATCTTCTAGAATTCAAACTTTTTCTTGTCTCAGAATTCACTCAACACGAGGCTTGGCAGTGGGTAGTCAATTATAAAATTTGCTTATTCAATCTCAACAAACACAAAGTAATTCCTTTTATTCGATATACTTTATACTTATGACACACAATCTTCACAGTGCAGTATTGATCTCTTAACAAAATTAGATCATTCAAAGAACAGGCTATATAGTGTAGATTTCATGGGCTTACATAAATTCAGACTTTATAATGTAGAACTTTATGCCACCTCTTTAATTCAAATACACAAAGTAGAATGTGATGCAGATTTCATAGTATGTTGTACTCAAAATTTTATTAGCAACTACACAGACCATGGGCATTATGACCGAGACCGTCACACACCTGTGATTGTGTCCATTTTCATCAATAAAGCAGCATTATAATTGTTCAGTACACCATTTCAATACTTTACATCATTCTGCACATTATGTATCCTAAGGACTTATAATTTTTACAAAATTCAGTACACTTCAGGTAAAATTTGGCTTGCATCGAGGACTGGAACCCAAAAAATAACAAATTCATAATTCATCATCTTCATTGTCGCGATACTTTGGAGGCAATTTGGTCTTCGGAACTTCCAAATTCTCTTTGCAATACCAGTAGTTTCTCCTATACGGTCTTTAGTATAGTGGATACCATTGGATAATCCAAAAGTGTTCACCAGCTAGGTGAGATTTGGTGACCTAGTTAGCATCATATATTAGTCTTTTGTTTGCGCATCGGCCAACATTTCAGCTACATCTTTCTGAGTATAAAATTCATGTTTACGTACAAGTTTCAGATTTTTCCTGAAAATCTCGATGTCACACAGAAACTCTGAAATTGTATCTATGGCACGAGAGTGAGAGGCTATTGCTTCATCTTTCAAGATCACTTGTGTCCTTAGTTTGGCTGTAGCTTTAGCATGAATGAATTGCAACTGGTCATTCTTGGCTTGCAATTGCTTCACTTGTTCCTTCAAAGTTTGATGGTATCCTCTGATGTATCCACTTTCTCCAATAGAGTAGCTTTCTGGCACAGCCTGCCATTCCTCTCACACAATGTGATAGGTATATTCCAAGGAAATGTAGTGATGATTTAATTCTGCAAAACATTGTTCTAGAGGGTGATGGTCCTACTCCAGGTTGAGAGAAATGAGTCTGAAAGTCAGGCTACTCATGCTGCACTCTATCATTTATTTGACTTTGATCCTACAATTGCATGCGAACATTTTCCAGATCATTCAGTAGAGCCATGTGGTCCGCAGTCAATTGGTCCACCATGGCATGACTGTTGTAGTTAGCATTCTGCAAGTGGAAGAGCTCATTAATGATCTGGAAGTGGGCATGGCAAAGCAAATTGGCCATATCAAGAAAGGTGTTGGGATGAAATTTGTGATTGATGCCAATCTCCAAAGTGGAGGCATCCCTTTGAATATACTCATTACTATAGAAGGGGTTCCACCAAGAAGTCTCTTGCTGGGAAGGAGAAGAGCAACTTGCTATATCACTGGCAAGGGTGAATGAAGGGGAATAATTGGCTGAATGGGTAGCAGATGTCAAATCGTGTACTTCAAGATGTGAAGAAAAAGTAAGAGGTGCTATCGGAGAAGGGGATCGAGGCAATGGGGAAATAGACATTGTATAGGAAGATGGAGAATGAGAAACAAATCCAGAAAGAGGGTGGGCCACTAGGGAGGGAGGAGTTTGGGCAGTTTCTGTGTTTGCTAGAGGGTAGGGTGGATTGGCTTCACTAGGTGACATGCACGACGTCAACCCAAAAGAACTTTGACAGACGATTCTTCATCCTCTTCGTGTTGAGTGGGTGGGGGAAAAGATACCACAAAGATACTACTTGGAGGAGGTACCAACATGGTTCGCATAGGAATAGGGAAGTCCCCAAGAAAGAGAACAAAGAAAATGTAATGTAATCAGGTTTTGGATCGGTAGTTGTGAGAGAGGGAATCATTAACTTGGTGGCATTCTTTGGTGATCCATTGAAAAAATAAATCAGCTTAATTAACGAGTGTCGTGCAAGTAGCAAAAAGAAAATGATAAAGTAAACTACTAATACTATAATGCTTAGCTTGCAAGTCTAGGGCGAAGTGCTCTGATTCTTGGGCTTGGGAAGTGCTCTAACGTAGGATGAAGTGCTCTGATTCTTGGGCTTGGGGAATCATAGACTCATTGGATGAGTGTTTAGAGGAAATGAGCTACATTTCAATGATAGAGACAAGGTCAACTTGATCCACACCTTTTGTAGAAAGGTGGAACCGTCGACCCACATCTTCCATAGTGACCGACCACGCTACCCAATGAAGCAAGGTGATCTTTAACACAGTCCCCTATGATATAGTGGACTATCTCCATGATGAGTCCGTCCAACAATGGGTGGACCAAAGATGCAGCTCCCAAGGTGATGGGATAACTCAATGACATGTGTTGGGACAATATGCAGAGCCTCCCAAGATACCAATTAGGATGCGGGGGTCCTCAAAGGGGAGACGAAAATGCCAGTGTAGACTAAAGGGAAGTCTGACTGTGAGACGCAAGAGCCACTGTTTGGACCCAAATAGGAGTGGCAAGCAAGTCCTCTCCTCCTGTCCACCAAAGGACCTCGAGAACTCAAAACAACCTATGCATGACAAGGAAGAGGAAGCTGCAGCCACCGGAGCACTAGA
>MU260243.1:252500-270000 GCA_020310875.1 Ceratopteris richardii | reverse complement strand
ATTGTCATAAGAAAGGACACATGAAGAAAGACTGTTATGCATTAAAGAATGCTAAAGGTAAAGGACAGAATGTTGATGGGCGTGTTAAACAGTTACCTGCACCATCTACTTCGACTGTGAAGATTGAAGAAATTAATGCTATTTCTGATGATGCTGATGTGTTGACACTTGATAGTACTGTGCCATCTGAGGCACTCATGGCTGATTCTCTTTCCCACACCTGGCTGCTAGATTCTGGTGCTTCTTTCCATGTGACACCACATAGAGAATGGTTCTCTAATTATGCAGCAAAGTCTCTTGGTACCGTGAGACTTGGTGACTCTTACCAGTGTGATGTTGTGGGGATTGGAGATGTGGTTGTGCAGTTCATTGATGGTTCAAAATTTACTATGCATAATGTACGCCATGTACCTCAGTTATCACGTAGTTTGATGTCAGTTGGTCAACTTGATGACCTTGGTTACAAGGTGGTCTTCTATGCTCAGTCCTTTCGTATATCAAAGGGCAATATGGTTATTGCAAAAGGAAGCAAAGTTGGCTCACTTTATCCTTTATTTGTATCACAGAAAGAACACTTGTTAGCTGTTACTGAACAACCTATGGCTTGTATTTGGCATGGTCGTTTGGGCCATATATCTCGTAGTGGAATGGAAAATCTTTGCAACTCAATCAAACATATGCACAAGGTAGTTCAAGACATTGAGCTAGAAGGTTATGAAGACAATTGCAAGTATATGCTTTGGAATGTTTCAAACTCTTATTGGGCGCATCTAGCAATAATAATCCTATACCATATGAACAAAGCTCCCATATTGAGAGCACACTCAACCACAACATATGAACCATAGATAGGTAAAATTTCTAGCCTATCTCCATTGAAAATATCTAGTTCTTTGCACTCTATGCACATACCATGTGAGTTGAGGAAGAAAATACAAGCTAGTTTAGAGGAATATAGATTCATTGGTTACTTTTTTATTAAAATGATTATAGATGTTATTAAGCACATGCCAAGGATTTGAAGGTGTTGAATGATGTAGCATGTGATGAGTCACTACCGTAGTATGCCAAGAATAATGTTTTTTAGATGGAAGACATAGAAGAAGGAAGGCATAGAGAAAGAAAGGATCAAACAAGCATGAATATATGTATTCCAAAGAATTTAAATGTAGAATAAGGATCATCAATCACCTCACCACGAAGGGAAGAATAAGGAGGAGGACATCATAGAACTATGCAGCTCAATCAAACACATGCATAAGGTAGTTCAAGACATTGAGCTAGAAGGTTATGAAGACAATTGCAAGTATATGCTTTGGAATGTTTCAAACTCTTATTGGGCGCATCTAGCAACAATAATCCTATACCATATGAACAAAGCTCCCATATTGAGGGCACACTCAACCACAACATATGAACCATGGATAGTGAAAATTTCTAGCCTATCTCCATTGAAAATATCTAGTTCTTTGCACTCTATGCACATACCATGTGAGTTGAGGAAGAAAATACGAGCTAGATTAGAGGAATGTAGATTCATTGGTTACTTTGTTATTAAAATGATTATAGATGTTATTAAGCACATGCCAAGGATTTGAAGGTGTTGAATGATGTAGCATGTGATGAGTCATTAAACATTATTGAATAATGTTTTTTAGATGGAAGACATAGAAGAAGGAAGGCATAGAGAAAAAAAGGATCAAACAAGCATGAATATATGTATTCCAAAGAATTTAAATGTAGAATAAGGGTCATCAATCACCTCACCACGAAGGGAAGAATAAGGAGAAGGACATCATAGAACTATGCAACTCAATCAAACACATGCACAAGGTAGTTCAAGACATTGAGCTAGAAGGTTATGAAGAGAGTTGCAAGTATATGCTTTGGAATCAAGAAATGAAGGTGGAGGTTGATGCTTTTAAAGATAGAAAAACCTCTATATTAATTGAAAGATACAAATGTAATTGTTCTAACTGGGTTAATAGTGTGAAGATATGTAAATGGGTCTATTTCTAAGTATAAGGCAAGCCTTATTGCCAAGGATTTTGGCTTAAAGACATGGAATTTAGTATGAATATAGTACCTATTCTATTAATAAAGATGTGTACTTGGGAGCAATGCCTACTCTAGTAGAAATTAAATGTTCTAAGCCCTACCGTTTGGAGGTGAGAAATTACTTTCACAAATAAGACTTGGAGGAGATAGTATTCATGGAACAACCACTTAGTTTTCAATATTGTAAGTTCCTTTGTAATGTTTGTGAGATGAAGAAAGCTTGGTATGTTTCAAGTAAAGCTCCTTACAAAAAGGGGATAGAGAATTACTTATGTAGGCATGGTTTCTAGAAAAGGAGACAAGTATATATATGTATCCATGTTTGGGATCTCATCATTACAAATAATCATGAGTATGGCATCAAGGAGGTCACAAAAATTCATGGACGTTATTTGAGGATATTAGGGATATACATTATTTTATAGGCATAGAAATCATTTATAAAGAAAAAGGTTTATGTTTAATGGAAACAAAGTATATCATGAATCCCTTTGCAATGTTTGGCATACTGGAGAGAAGATCTATTTCCAATCTAGCCTTAGAGGTAAAAGTAAAATGCACATCATATGAAGGAGAAATTGTAAACGCATGACTTTATATAGACATTTGGTAGGTTCCATGATCCATGCAACCATAACAAGGCCATATATTGCATATAATGTTAGTTTATTGTGACAACGCATGCAAGAACAACACCTTCAAGGAGAAAAGAGGATGCTTAGATGCTTGGAATTAGCTACCATCATTGAATTTTTATGCTACTGTTATGATAGTGAAATATAGAACTAGGCATTTAGAGATGCTCACTTGGGAGGACCAAAGGATGAGGGAGGATCACATGTGGATCTAGGGTGCTTGGTACGTTCAAAGCTTGTGACTTAGTGCTCCAAGAGTTAGCCAAAAGTTGTAATTTCACCTTTTAAATTCAAATGCAAGGGATTTACTCACATTACCTATTGAATAGTGCATTTCATGAAGCTCTTTAATAATTTACTTGTAGTGTTTCTTATCATATGTGATAACTAAAGTAGTATACACCTTGTAGAAAACCCTCTCTTCCATGCAAGGGCCAAAAATATACAATGAAACTCTCACTTTGTGAGGAGAAAAGTTGTATCAATCAAAGTTAAAACACACTATACAGGTAAAAAGATTTGTTAAAGGCTTTGAATAGCACAAAGAACTTAGTCTCTAAATGTGTTTTAATTAAATGAGGTTAAAAGTTAAAAGATGAAGCTTAGAGGGAGTATTGAAAATCAAGCTCAAAGTTTAGAGTCTTAAATTTGACATGGTAAACATTTAAATTTATTGTTAAATAGTAGTACTTAATTTCATTGCGTCTCATGCAAACAACCAACATTTTCTTAGAATTGGAACTACGAGTCTGATATAAGAATAGATTTGACATGAATAGTGAATATATATATTTATATTATTCTAGAGAGATTAATAAAATCTTCTCAAGAAACTTAAAACATACAAGGGACCCATGCCTTATGCGAATCATTCAATCATACAGTAGAAGATGTTCTCAAGATTCTATACTCAAGAATCTCAATTTGTACATGGAATTTCTTTGGAGTACTTCAAAACACTATTTCCATTAGCTTTTTTTGGATTCAAACCCCAAATAAAAGATAAACTAATGAATGAGGAAATTATGATCCGATTTCTAGATAAATTGCATCGATATAACTTCCTATCAAAATATAATACATTTTGAAGATGATGCAATTTTATGAAAGTCAATATTTTTGGATTTTTTTCCACTAAAAAGGAGGCATTAGAACCACAAAATGGGAGCACATCAGAAGTTGCAATAGTGGCATTTATGCATATAAGATGGACATTTAGGATCTACTATAATTTTTAGATGTCAAAAATTAAACAATCCATATTAGAAAACCCCAAAGACCCATTTCATAAAGTTAGAAGGGACCCTTTGCAGATTTAATTGGAGGCTTATTCAGGTGCTTCTTGAGATTTAGAGAAACAAAAAGAAAAAAAAAAAGAGAGAAAAGGCAACAAGGGGATGATAACTGAGATTATCTGCAATTATTTCCAACTACACAGTGATCCATATATTACGGCAATTTCATAGCCCCTCTCGAGTCTCATTGCCAAATCAATAGACAAATCAAGTCATCTAGTAAAAGATAAAGGTCAGACATGCAAAACTCCAAGATACAGTCCTCCAATCCTCCCAAAAGATGAGAGTTAGAATTTGTTTAGTCTTTGCAGATCACACCAATCCCCTTAGAAAATAAAGATTGGCACGGAAAGGAATGAACCACATGACCTTCTAGTCAAATGTTTCACTGTTTTTCTAGAGATTTGTGCACTTTTTGAGTCAGGAGTAAAGGGATGAGATAACCCTGCTTATAACGCTTGTCATTGTTTTCTCTATCTGTGTTTCTAAATTTGGTACTGTATGGCTTTGTTTTCAAAAGGAAATCATCTTTCCTGAAATTTTTCTTCATTATGTGATCAAATCATAAACTGAGTTGAGTTGCAAGTTTATTTGTCAAACTGGCATGTTTTAGCCGCGTCCATAGAGTGAAAATATGTTTCTTTTTGCGGAGACAAAGCAATTTGTAAATTTCTGCGTAATGCTCTGTCAATGTCTTCAAGAAAACTTTGATGATCTCCATGAAGTAAACAATCTGAAAATCTTCTTTTGTCGCTATAGCTGTCGGGAAAAAGAGTCTTCAGAGTAATAACATTATGTTAAGGCGCAAAATATGTGGACATGTATCACTAGCAGATCACCATCGCTAGTAATAATGAATATGCTACAGATAATCTGGTTAATATGTTGTTTACATTTATTGAGTGTTGTATTTTGTCTTCATCTCGACTGCTACGTACTAATATCAGTGTTCTTCTATGGTAGACGGAAGAAGTATTGCAGTCGAATAAATGCAAGAAGAATAGGACGAGTGTGGAGACTGAATGTTCATCAGAAACTTAAGCTGCCATCGTCTATTTGCTTAATACAGAATGAATACTAAAAGATTGTTCAGAATCTGATCACGATCTCATCAGGATTTCTATCAAATGCTTTTTTTGAGAGTCGCTTTTTCTGATGGAGCCCAGAGAGCATGCGGAACATGGTGGACAATATCACATAGAAATTTCAATGAAGTACTAGGCACTCTGTCTTCATGGATCTTAGAACATACAAGGCTTTCATTTCATACGTCCCGTTCCCATACAATCCTTTTCTATGACATGAATGCCATAATATAAATTAGAACGCGATGTGCAATATGCAGAGCATGTCATGCATGACACCTTTATATATATGAAGTTTCTGCTAATGAAATCTTTCTCCGTGCGAAAAGCTGTGTTTGATACTTCTAGCTGAATGCATTTAGAGTCTTCGTGATCAATAGAGCTCGCAACATTAGGATGTTAAGGCTTATGTGGGTATTCTAGTTGTGATAAAGTTTAACATATTTTTTGTTTGGCCTCATGCACAGAGAGCAACGATGCATTCTCACTGCTTACATGCTGTAGTTAGCGGAAAAGGAAATTTATGGGGTTCTATACAATTTCACTCAAACATACAGCGTAACTGAGTTTGTTCATTTGAAATAGAATTTATATCATGAAATTGTTTTTTTCTCTGGGTGAGGCACCTCCTTTTTACGTATTTCTAATATTAGAAATGTGAAAAGATAATGTTTTATGAAATGAATGTTCCAAACTCTGATTGGGCTCAGCTAGCAATAATAGTCCTATACCATATGAATAAAGCTCTCACATTGGGGGCACACTCAACCACACCACATGAACCATGGGTAGGTAAAATTTCTAACCTATCTCCATTGAAAATATTTAATTCTTTGCACTCTATGCACATACCATGTGAGTTAAGGTAGAAAACACAAGCTAGGGTAGAGGAATGTAGTTTTATGGGTTACTTTGTTATTGAAATGCTTATAGATGTTATAAAACACATGCCAAGGATTTGAAGGTGTTGAATGATGTAGCATGTGATGAGCCACTACCTTGGTATGCCAAAAATAATGTTTTTTAGATGGAAGACATACAAGAAAGAAGGCATAGAGAAAGAAAATATCAAACAAGCATGAATATATGTATCCCAAATAATTTAAACGTAGAATAAGGATTATCACTCACCTCACCATGAAGGGAAGAATAAGGAGGACATCATCATAGAACTATGCAGCTCAATCAAACACATGCACAAGGTAATTCAAGACATTGAGCTAGAAGGTTATGAAGTCACTTGAAAGTACATAGTTTGGAATCAAGAAATGAAAGAGGAGGTTGAGGCTTTTAAAGGCACAAAAACCTTGATACTAGTTGACAGGTACAAATGTAATTGTCCTAAATGGGTTATGAGTGAGTGAAGATACACAAATGGGTCTTTTTCCAAGCATAAGGCAAGCCTTGCTGCCAAGGATTTTGTCTTAAACACATGGAATTTCCTCTGAATATACTTCCTACTCTATTAATAAAGATGCATTCTTGGGAGCAATGCCTACTTTAGTAGAAATCAAATGTTATATGCCCTACCATTTGGAGGTGAAAAATTACTTTTGCAAATGAGACTTGGAGGAGATAGTACTCATGGAACAAGATTGTAAGTACCTCTGTAATGTTTGTGAGCTGAAGAAAGCTTGGTATGTTCCAAGTAAAGCTCCTTACAAAAAGAGGATAGAGAATTACTTATGTTGGCATATATTCTAGAAAAAAGTAGGCAAATCCATCCTTATTCATAAAGAGAAAACGAGACAAGTATATATATGTATCCATGTTTGGGATCTCATCATTAAAAATAGTCACGGGTATGGCATCAATGAGATCACAAAAATTCATGGAGGTTATTTGAAGATATTATAGATATTAGAGCTTAGGGATATAAATTATTTTAAAGGCATAGAAATCATTTATAAAGAAAAAAAGGTTTACGTTTAATGGAAACAGAGTATACCATGGATCCCTTTTCAATGTTTGGCATATTGGAGGGAAGATTCTTTTCCAATCCATCCTTAGAGATAAAAGTAAAATTCACATTATATTAAGGAGAAATTTAATGGAAGCACACGAATAGCACAAGGAAGAAGAAGAAGTTTGGAGCACAACACACAATACTGAATGTATTACCATAGAATGTAGAAAGATAATTGACCCATTAGGGCTATAGGCGTATGTACAAGCTGGGAGAAAAAACCTCCTAAAGAGGGGAAAAGGTGCCCCACTGTCATAGTCTGTTCACACACATCACTACCTAAATATATCAACAGATCCCCCGTGGGAGTGATCTAGTGAACAAGGAGGTGGCACTCATGTATAATGAAGTGCCAAGCTATGTGGAATCAATCCACAAAAGGAAGTAAGCCCAAAGCTTTGCAGAAAGCTTCAAACTTCTCCCTAGACAGAGCCTTCGTGAAAAGGTATGCAATGTTCTCCTGCGTGGGCACATATGCCAAGCTGATCTCTCCAGTGGAGAACCTCTCCCTGACATGATGTTAATGCACCTCAATGTGCTTACTGTGAGCATGGAACATAGGGTTCTTCACAACTATCAATGTGCTTTGACCGTCAGTGAAGATGGTGGTGGCAGAAGACTGACCAACACCCAAATCAACCATAAGGTATCTGAGCCACACACACTCAACAGTCGCTTTGAAAGATGCTCTATACTCAGCCTCACAACTGGAGGTGGCCATAGTAGGCTGGTTCTTTCTCAACCAAGATGTACATGAGCTACCAAGGAATAGAGCGTTCATAGACATGTTTTCGGGGTTCCTCAAGTTTTGGGCAAAGAGGATACCATTTCAGATTTTTGCAGGCGTAGCAAGCTAGTAAAATTCAGATGATCAAAGCATGCATGCCAAAGGTTTGCATCTGACATATCCTGAGAATCATGTACTGCATATGCTGAATCATTCAAATCTTTATTTTGCGCAAGATTAGAAGACTCTGTTTTAGATGTAGAGGGCTCTGCAACAACCATTCTAGCCGCTTTTTTCTTTGCCTCTTTTGTAGCTAGTTTTGGACAATTCTTTATGATATGATCGTTTCCTTTACAGTACTTACAAAAGAATTTCTAATTTTCTGATTTCTTCTCATCTTTGTCTTCCTTCTTCAAATGTGCAGCATTTGCAGATTTCTGCTTACTAGTAGATGAGGTCCATTTACCTTTGCCCTTATGACTAGCTAGGAAAGCTTGATCAACAACACACATAATGGACCTCTTTTGCCTAGATTGATCTTCCTGCAAGAAAACAGAGACTAACTCCTCAAATGTCAAGGCATTTGGTTTGTCTTTCATCATCAAACGAAGAATAGAAGCAAAACTCTGATATGAATCAGGAAGACCATTCAGAATGGTCTGCACAAGTGAGCTATCTGGTATAACTTCATCAGCAGAAATCAATTGCTCCTTCAAGCCGTTGATCTTTGTCAGAAAACTATTCATAGAATCACCTTCATTCATGTGCTCGCTCTCTAATTTTTTTTGGAGGTAAACAATATGAGCCTCATTCCTAGCCTGGTACAATGTGATAAGTGTATCCCAAGCATCCTTAACTCTTCTGCAAGAGCAAATGTGAGGAATAATGGCATGTTTGACAGACAATGCTATCAATGCATGTGCCTGAGCATCTCTGCCATCCCAACAAATATGATCAGCAGTAGGTGCACTAGAAACTGTAGCACCAACTGGAACACGAAGAATATCGTAATCTTCAACGCTGTCTGCATCAGCTTCAATTCCTGTATTTGCAGATATAATAGGAAGTTTTTCAACAGCTTGTACATATTCGACAGTCCTTTTGCGACCAATACATGACGCATCATATAAGCCCACAATGGGTGATTCGTACCATCCAACTTATCCTCAACAACCAACATACAAAATACATCATTGCTTTCAGCCATGGTCAGTGACTAAAATACATGGATGTAGAAAAATGACTGTATCTGCAGAAGTTGAACAGAAATACCATGATAAGTTTTGCTTAACTTGTAGCAGACTTTGAGATGCTTATACTAGCGAACCAAAACTTGTATATATCTTTGGCACAAAAAGATAAAATATCCTGCACAAGTGCTGCGATAGTGCATTTGGAGGTCGAAACGAGCTTAGATCGCGATTTCGGCTCCTAGTCACCCTGAGTATGCTCACCAAATTTCGTGCAATTATGAGATTGTGACCGAAGGGCTGTCGATGATGCCCTAGATGAAGTGGCAACGTGCTCTGATACCAATCCTCAGAGTTTGAGGTCTACGAAAGCACGCGAACAGCACAAGGAAGAAGGAGAATCTTGGAGCCTAACACACAATATTGAATGTATACCATTAGAATGTAGAAAGATAAGTAACCTGTTAGGGCTATAGGTGTATATACAAGCTGGGGAAAAAACGGCCTAAAGAGTAGAAAAAGTGCCCCCGAGGTCCTAATGTGTTCACACATATCACTACCTAAATATATCAACACCATGATCCATGCAACCATAAGAAGGCCATATATTTCATATAATATTAGTGTATTGTGACAATTCATGCAAGAACAACACCTACAAGGAGAAAAAGGGATGCTAAGAAACTTGAAATTAGCTAACATCATTGAATTTTTATGCTACCCTTATGATACTAAAATATATAATCATGTACTACACATGTCGAATCATTCAAATATTCATTTTGCACAAGATTAGAAGACTTTGTTTTAGGTGTAGAGGGCTCTGCAACAACCACTCTAACCTCTTTTTTCTTTGCCTCTTTTGCAGCCAGCTTTGGACAATTCTTTATGATATGATCATTTCCTTTACAGTACTTACAAAAGAATTTCTACTTTTCTGATTTCGTCTCATCTTTGTCTTCCTTCTTCAAATGTGCAGCATTTGTAGATTTCTGCTTACTAGTAGATGAAATCCATTTACCTTTGCCCTTATGACTAGCTAGGAAAGCTTGATCTACAACACACATAATGGACCTCTTTTACCTAGATTGATCATCTTGCAACAGAACAGAGACTAACTCCTCAAATATCAAGGCATTTGGTTTGCCCTTCATCATCAAATGAAGAGTAGAAGCAAAAATCTGATATGAATCAGGAACACCATTCAGAATGGTCTGCACAAGTGAGCTATCTGCAGGTATAACTTCATTGGCGGAAATCAATTGCTCCTTCAAGTCTTTGATCTTTGTCAGAAAACTATTCATAGAATCACCTTCATTCATATGATCGCTCTCTAATTGTTTTTGGAGGTAAACAATATGAACCTCATTCCTAGCCTGGTACAATATGATAAGTGTATCCCAAGCATCCTTAACTCTTCTGCAAGAGCAAATGTGAGGAATAATGGCATGTTTGACAGACAATGCTATCAATGCATGTGCCTAAGCATCGCTTCCATCCCAACAAATATGATTTGCAGTAGGTGCACTAGAAACTGTAGCACCAACTGGAACACGAAGAATATCGTCATCTTGAACGCCGTCTGCATCAGCTTCAATACCTGTATTTGCAGGTGTAATAGGAAGTTTTTCAACACCTTGTACAATATTCGACAGTCCTTTTGCGACCAATACATGACGCATCATATAAGCCCACAATGGGTAATTCGTACCATCCAACTTATCCTCAATAGCCAACATACAAAATACATCATTGCTTTCAGCCATGGCCACTGACTAAAATACCTGGATGCAGAAAAATGACTGCATTTGAAGAAGTTGAACAGAAATACCCTGACGAGTTCTACTTAACTTGTAGCAGCTTCGAGATGCTTATACTGGTGAACCAAAACTTGTATATATCTTTGGCACAAAAAGATAGCCTGCACAAGTGCTTCGATAGTGCATTCAGAGGTCAAAACGAGCTTAGATCCTGATTTCGGCTCCTAATCACCCTCAGTATGCTCACCAAATTTTGTGCGATTTTGAGATTGTGACCGAAGGGCTGTCGATGATGCCCTTGATGAAGTGGCAATGTGCTCTGATACCAATTGTCAGAGTTCAAGGTCTACGAAAGCACACGAACAACACAAGGAAGAAGGAGAAGTTTGGCGCCCAACACACAATATTGAATGTATACCACTAGAATGTAGAAAGATAAGTAACCCGTTAGGGCTATAGGTGTATATACAAGCTCGGGAAAAAACCTCCTAAAGAGTGGAAAAAGTGCCCCGGAGGTCCTAATGTGTTCACACATATCACTACCTAAATATATCAACACCATGATCCATGCAACCATAACAAGGCCATATATTTCATATAATGTTAGTGTATTGTGATAATTCGTGCAAGAACAACACCTACAAGGAGAAAAAGGGATGCTAAGAAACTTGAAATTAGCTAACATCATTGAATTTTTATGCTACCCATATGATACTAAAATATAACATCAATGTTTTTGGATTTTCTCACTAAGAACTGCAAACAGGAGGCATTAGGACCACAAGATGGGAGCACATTAGAAGTTGCAATAGTGGCATTTATGCATATAAGGTGAACATTTAGGATTTACTATAATTTTTTGATTTCAAAAATTAAACAATGCATATACGAAAACCCCAAAAACTCAGATACAAACTAACCAATTCAACCCATTTCATAAAGTTTGAAGGACCCTTTGCACATTTAATTGGAGGCTCTGTTTTTATACAAATTCATAGGCTACTAGGAAACATCTCTAATTATGAAAACGTTTGATGGTAAGAAGATGGATGCAGCTTATGAGGGTCTACTCGAAAAGGTTGCGAGTTAAAACAGATTGAATTCAACTGATTCGGGCTCTTGCAAAGTGAATCTTTTCCTATTTCTCAAAGAGATTGAGATAGAACTTCTAGCTAAATTTTTGCATTGATTAATCTAAAATGCCTGGCTTATTAAGGTGCTTCTTGAGATTTAGAAGAACAAAAAAAATTAAAAAGAGTTGGCCCTTGAAACACCCCTAAAACATATAACTACTAAGTCTCTTCTTTTGTGAAATCTAGAGTGCAGTCATTACATACAATATTGTTTAACTAGTTGATTAGATACAATAGCTTCAAGCTGTTCCCTTAATGTCTAATTGAGTTTCACATTTCTACCGAAGTCTGCAAAAAACGTGGGTAGGTCAAGTTGATAAAAAGTAAATAAAAAAATTAGGGAAGATGCAAAGGCATCGGATTGGAAAGAGAAAATGGAAGAGCATGGGAATGGGAATCTCAAACACTATGTTAGACAACAAAAAAAAAAGTACCATACTTAGAAAACCAAAGGATGAGCTGGAATGCTAACTAAAATATAGCTATTAGTAGGCCCTTTGTGATCATGGTCTAGGGAATCTAAAAAATATAGCTATGGTCTAGGGACTGATTAGCTATCCTCACATGGGAAAGAGAAAAAAGGGACGTGTGGAAGAAGGATCTCAGATATGAATTATTACTAATTTGAATATCAATAAAAGCCTCGTCAATCCAAGACCATGATAAGTGAGATCATTTACAATTATTTACAACTACACAATGATCATTATAATACTGCAATTTCATCGCCCCTCTCGAGCCTCATTGTCAAAATCAGTAGACAAATCAAGTCATCTAGTAAAAGATAAAGGTCAGGCATGCAAAGCTCCAAGATATCCAATCCTCCCAAAAGATGAGAGTTATAATTTTCTTAGTCTTTGCAGATGACAGCAATCCCCTTAGGAAAAAAACATTGGTACGGAAAGGAATGAGCTACATGACATTCTTCTAGTCAAATGTTTCACTGTTTTTCTAAAGATTTGTCCATTTTTGTGTCAGGAGTAAAGGGATGAGATAACCCTGCTTATAACGCTTGTCAGAGTTTTCTCTATCTGTGTTTCTGAATTTGGTACAACATTGCTTTGTTTTCAAACGATAATCATCTTTCCTGAAATTTTTCCTCATGAAGTAAAAAACTCTAAAAATCTTCAGAGTAAGAACATTATGTGTAGGTGCAAAGTATGTGGATCTGTATCACTAGCAGATCACTATCACTAGTAATAATGAGTTTTGGTTGTTTACATTTATTGAGTTTTGTATTTTGTCTACCTTCTTCGATGATAGAGAGAAGAAGCATTGCAGTGGAATAAATGCAAGAAGAATAGGACGAGTGTGGAGATGAATGTTCATCAGCAACTTAAGCTGCCATCGTCTCTTTGCTTAATACAGAATGCTTAATGCTAAAAGATTGTTAAGAATCTGATCACGATGTCATCAGGATTTCTATCAAATGCTTTTTTGGGAGTCGCTTGTTCTGATGGAGCCGAGAGAGCATGCGGAACATGGTGGACAATATCACTGAGTATTTCAATGAAAGTACTATGCCCTCTGTCTTAATGGATCTTAGAACATACAAGGCTTCCATTTCATACAATCCTTTTCTATGACATGAATGCCATAATATAAATTACGAGGCGATGTGCAATATGCAGAGCATGTCATGCATGACACACTATCTTTATATGTAAGAAGTTTCTGGTAATGAAATCTTTCTCGGTGCAAAAAACTTTGTTTGATACTTCGAGCTCAATGCATTTAGATTCGTCATGATCACGAGAGCTCGCAACGTTAGGATGCTAAGGATTATGTGGGTATTCTAAGTGTGATAACGTTTAACAAATTTTTGTTTAGCCTCATGTACAGAGAGCAAGGATGCATTCTCACTGCTTACATACATGGTGTAGTTAACGGAAAAGGAAATTGATGGGCTTCTATACAATTACGCTCAAGCATACAGCGTAACTGAGTTTGTTTATTTAAAATATAACTTAGATCATGAATAATTCTCAATAAGAATGTTTTTTGGCGGTAGGGCACCTCCTTTTTAACGATTTCTTTGTTTCTTAGCTCTCTCTCTCTATGTATCTATCTATCTCTCTCTCTATCTCTGTCTCTCACAATGAAATCTGAGATATTGTTGAATGCAACTAGCATGCTCACTCATAAGAGTGCTGGTAAAGCTATCCCAAAGACTCCAAACCTTTCCAATCAAATAACAAAAGGTTCACAATAGGAAGCTCAAGATTCAAGAGGAATCATCTGATCCTCCAGTCGTTTCGTTCAGAAAAAGTGAGCCATTTTCTATCTGCAGTCGGTAGGATCTTCATTCCAAAAAAGATAAAATGAGTTGAAGAAATTTCAATGGCCTTTATGAGAGTTTTAGGGAACAATTTATTGTTTAACGTGAATTAGGAGGCGTTGATCCATATGGAATGCACATGTATTAATATTACCTTCATTTACACATGATATTGTTTGCCAATATGGTTGTGCAATCATGATTCTTTCAACTCCGCTGCTAGAAGAAGGGATGATTCAGAAGATGAATGTGGAAATGCAGTTGGAAACCAAGGGGAATGATACTCAATAGAAAGCCCAAAGTTGAATCCAAGAAGAAGAATAAGTCTTGGAAGAAGTAGAAACGCAAGATTCTCTATGAAAGTTAATTTGGTTACAAAGAAAATGGACAAAAGCGATCGGAAATCAAAATTATAGGTTCGCTCAAATTCAAAGGGTCTTATCAAAGTTTTTTTTTTTAACTTAAGGCCTTAGCCTACTCTCCCGGACTTGTATTAACGAAAGGGTAAGAAAAGTACAAGTGAAGGGGACTAGTGCCCATGGGACCCCCCAAATCCCATAGATCAGGGGTAGATTTTACAGAGTTTAGATGGCATTACAAAGAAGGTTAATCAACCTCTCATCACCCATGGGGGGCCCACTTGGATTTAAGCTTGTTGTTGATGAGAAGGATCACTTGATGATGCATGAAGGGGGGAGGGGGGATTTCTTGCAGTTAGCAATTCTTTAGCCGAGGAGGAACAACGATTTCTCAATGGACCACTCTTTGGGCGGGGTCGTTCGAAGTTATAAGCACATCTTTCCCGCCATATCTTCCAAAGGACCTCCCCTCTAATGGCGTTCCAAAGAGTACTCGAGCAGTTGATCGCTTCTCCCAGCAGCACTTGTTTCCAATTGATATGTTTATGAAGTTTAATTTTCTTTTTGAAAATCTGGCAGTGCCTATTGGAGTTGGGGTAATTAAAGAAGATGTGAGCAATATCTTCAATGGGCCGATAGCAATGCTTGCAGCAAGGAGACACCCCACAAATTTTGCTAGCCTTTAGGTTGGACTAGATTCTCTGATGAAAAGTTTTTCATAAGAGGATAGACTTTTTGATTTCGCTGAGAGGGTGCCAGATAGCCATGAACTTCATATCCCATCGTAGTCGCGTCCACGACAAGCACCACTTCTTGTTGAGGTTGACCTAATAGTCAATGTTTTCTTTGGTGTTCGGGATTTTTTTTAGGCCATTACCATTGGGCCATCTAACACCAAGCGGGCACAACTCCTCATGCCCCATGAGAAGGTGGACTTTAGAGTGGTCCCATGCAAGACATCTGCTTTGTAAAGTATTCCATTCTTCATAGGTAATGTTGATGCTAGGGTGAATATCCTCGAAGTTGATCCGCTCGTTGGTGTCTTGTTTCCAGAGTTGTTTCCATTTTTTGAAGCCTTTGTTCCAAAGCCTCTTGGAATTTTGAATGTTCCAAGATTCCACGTTTCTGATCCCATGGATGGGACACCAAATAGAGCCATTCTGTCTAATACCGGCCGCCCAGTTCCAATCTTCACTTATTCTTATGAGGCTTTTGACTTTATTCCAACTCTTCCATAGGGAGCACACAAGATTCAGGCCTTTTAGGAAAATCGAGATCTGGGAAAACACAAGGGTTAGAATGTCAAGATTCTTCCAATTTGGGAGTGCCACAAAAGTCAATGCATTTTTGTTTCTGAAGATCAGCTTGGCCCACGAGGGCTCCCTGTTGCACCATGCCTTAATCATCCATTTTGCCACGAGTTTGTTAGCCATGCACCAATGTCTAGAATGCCAAGGCCCTCACTATCCCTTTGGCAAGTGCAGATGGACCACTTGATTTTAGGCACTCCCCTCTTTTGTGGTCCCCCATCCAAAGGAAGTTTCTGTAAATACTTTCGAGTTTGGGTAGCTATTTCTCTTTTGGTCTCCAATAAGAGAGGAAGTAAATGGTCGATAAAATGAGGAACATGTTGATAACCATTGTGCGACCAACAAGATTGATTTGCATACGTCTCCAATAGTTTAACTTGCTTTCACATCTGGCTAGGACCCAATTCCACTGCTGCTCTAATGAGATACCAAAACCGAAGGGAATCCCAAGAAGCCGAAAAATTTGGCTTGGAGGAATTTTTTGACAGCCATGTTCTAAGAGAAGGTCGGATTGGATCCCGACAATAGCTTTGAAAGTGGTCTTTGAGTGGTTGATTTTGGATCGAGAGGATTCTCAGAAAGTATCTAGGCACCTCCAAAATGTCTCTAGGCTAGTCCTATCATTGTGGACACATGTATTCATATCATCGGCAAAGATTCTCATGGTGATCTGGCTGTGGTCACGTGGCAACCGGAGGCCTTTGATATTACATGCTTCCACTTGTTGTTCCACTAGCCGGCTAAGCCCTTCCGTGGCAATGGAAAAAAGAAGGGGAGCCAATGGGCACCCTTGTCTAATTGATATTTTTAGTTTGATCACCTTCAAAAGCTGGCCATTGACATTAATTTGGGTTGACGCGTTTCCCAAAAGGGTCGAGATCATCTTGGTGAATTTCCAACTGCATCAGAGATCTTGAAGAGAGTGCAAAATATAGTCCCATTCCAGTCTCTCATAAGCTTTGTCAAAGTCGATCTTGAGGAAAACCACATCTTGTCTTGACTCGTCTGCGAATTCGAGACCTTCCCTAATATCTATAATGGCTTCCAATATTGACCTACCTTTGAAGAAACCTTTTTGGTCCTTGCTTAAGCACGCTCTCAAATGGCTGTAAATTCTATTGGCTATGACTTTTGCAATGATTTTATATCCTGTTTGAAGCATCATAATTGGACGTCACTTCTAGATTCCATTCTTTTCCCCTTTTTTGTGGACTAACTTGATGATGCCATTGTTGAGACATATCGGAAGCACACCAAACTCGAGTGCCTCTTGCCAGAACAAACGAAGAGGGGTGGCAATGGCCAATTTGAAGGACTTAAAAAACTCATTAGTGAGCCCGTTTGGCCTCGGCCTTTTCCACTAGGGAGGGCATTAATGACTTCAATGATTTCTTCTTCCGAGATAGGGGCGTCAAGCAGGGGAAGGTTGTGTGGTATCCTATGAGAGGATACCCTAGACATGGATACCATGTAGTCCCCTCTATGGCGGGAGAGGAGGGTTGAGATCCCCAGGAGTCTTGTAAAGTGCTCTTCAATGATTTTGAAATTTTCTTCTTCTGTATTGCATACATTGCCATTTAAGTCTAGCAATAGGGTTATCGATTCTCTGTTTTGTTTCCTTTTAAGGATGCTGCACATCTCTGTGGTGGGTTGTCGGCTTTGCCAGCCCACCACTGCTTAAAGAATATTTGCAGATTTTTCCTT